>CANUEP010037943.1:0-25055 GCA_947857235.1 Jatropha podagrica | reverse complement strand
TTTTTTTTTATTTTTTGTTTTTTTTATTTATTTTTAGTTAATTTATATATATATATATATATATATATATATATATATATATATATATATATATATATATTCATTTAATTTCTCTCTTTTTTCTTACTTTCTCTAGTTATTGATAAGTGATTCATATCCTAGTTATCATGTAGGAGAAGTTGAGAGAAAACACTTCAGTATTTTTCCAAGACTAGGAAAAATTGAAGCACAGGGGTTAATGGTACTATTTATTTAATATAATATTTTTCTTGCATTCAGTTCTGATCCTGTTGCAGATGTTCATTCATTTTACCTTTTCTTTTACTAGGTAAGGCGAAAGCGTTGCTTTTACCACCTTACAGAGTCTTTGCCTATAAAGTATGCATTCCAGGGTCTCAAAGGAACATGGTTTCTTCATGTGGAAGTCCAACCTTCATATGATTCTGAAAAGCGAGGTTTAACCCACTTTCTTGCTGCAAAAATTCACCACTATGTTTCTGATGGTAGCGACATCGATGATTCTTTTGTTACCGACGTTGAAAGGAATATGCACAATGGTAATTCTTCAGAGTTGAATTCTGTGAGCAGATGTTGCATTCCTCTAAGTTGTAATGTTACTTCCATAGCCATTGAGAGTCAACTAGAGAAACCATTGAAAGGGAAAAGGGATGATAATTGTTTAAACATGCAAACTTATTCCTCCTTCATATCACCTTCAAGGACATTGCCTTGTCCATCACCAACTGAAAGTTCAGGAAATAAGCTTAAAAGAAGTGCTGCAGTTGGGAGACGCATTCTGACTGCTGCAAAAAATATAAGACTTTCTGGGAAGAAGAGAAGTCCTGCTATCTCTTTCTGCAGATTCAGAGTTGCGGCTAGTGTTCCGTCTGTTTCAAGAATTTCAGCATTTGAGATCAGTGATACTGATGACTGAGGCCTTAAGAGTCTCTGCATGCATTACCTTGAGTACAATACAACTAATGTCATTGGCTAGTAAAATTTATATCGTTATCTCTGATTATGGAAAATGAATAGATTGGAAGTTTTGGTACTCCAAGAGGACATAAAAATCGGAGAAAAAATCTATGCTCATTCAGTAGCTTGTAGTTTGTACCACCAATGGTGAATTGTTGTATAATGTATGTATTTTAGTTGGGAGATTTCTCGACTTAAATTTGATGAAGCTGACGTGTAGGATTGATTCCAGGATTTGTCAGGTGGGTTAATATACCTGATCTTTATCTCAATGGTAACTTTTATAATGTTTGGTTATCTTATATTTTGTAAGATTTGGGCAGCAGGAGCCAGAAACAGAAAGGAATATTGCAATTCCAGGGAGAGAGAACAATTGTTTGAATTATTAAGAAATAAATAAAGATGCAAGTAAAGTATAATGCTGCTCAATCACGGCAAGTTATATATAATTGGCTTTTGTTTTTGCCAAAAAAAGTAGGAATTTTAAACTAAAAGCTAAAATTCTCTGAATGCCACTTTGGCTACACATGTGCACGCACTCTCCCACCATATTTCAAAGGAAATTCAATAAAAGACCAGCCCACAAAAAATAATGGACGCTGACACTTCTTAAAGTCAAGGAGGGGGCAAACCTCTTGCAAACAACCTCTCTTCCAAGACCTAGCCACCCAAATTAAAAAAGAAAAAGAAGCAGAATTTGGAATGTAGACCCAACGGAAAAGGAATGTACAAAACAAAAAATAAACACAGATATCTTTCGGATGGTTAGTCAAAGCTTGTTGTGCGGCTCCATCTCCCTTGCAAGTAATCCTCCAGTGAGATGCCTTGTTCAGCGCTGCTTGTCGAAATAGAATCATCTTCTAAATCAAGCAATGCAATGTTAAGATGGGATTGGATATTAGTAGGAAATACTTCCCCATCCACAGCTTCATCTTCTGATGTGCTAACTTCTTGTCTTGCCCAATTTGTTACTTCATTGTCACCCTGGAGGAGCTTCAAAACCTGTAGGCAACCAAAACATCCAGAGACAAGCAAGTCAATCTAAACAGAAGGTGAAAATATCAAAGCAACAAAGATAATAAATATAAAAACTACAATTAGAAACTTTCAGTAAGAGTTTACTCACAAGGCTGATTTGTGGCCTAAGTCTTGGCGACCGTTTAATGCAGAGGGTTGCAGCCAAAACCATTCTCTCAATTTGATCATGATCATACTCATTTCCAATCTTTGGATCGAGTAGCCGAAAAACTTTATCACCTTCTAGAATTGGCTTTGCCTGTATGCCAAAACCAATTCCCACAATGAATATACACCCTAAGATGTAAAGAATGTAATGGTCTTCTAGTGAAGGTGAAGAGAAGTCCAGAATCCAGATTCGCGATCTCACTATATCAAATCCAACTCTAAAACCACCATACAACTTGAAAGAAAATAATAGGACTACAAAAAAGCCGAGCTGCCTGTGAGCTACAAGCTCGGCTAATTTAAAGCTTGCTTGAACTCGTTTTTTCTAGCTTATTTAATAAATGAGACAAGCTTGAGCTAAGCAATAGCTCAACTTGTCCATGCTGGTAAATAGGTCATTCATAGGCTCACGAGCTTACTTGTAAAAATTTTAATTTTATGTGTGTGTGTGTGTGTGTGTGCGCGCGTGTAAACCATTCTTCTGCAATCTGCTCAACAAGACAGACCAAATTTCATCAATGAGTAGATGAGATGGAAGTAGAAAAGCTTACCCACATAACAAGACTCTCCTGACCCTTTGATTTTTCACCATTAATTGGCATTTTACCAGAAAGAAGCTCGAGAAGCACAACACCAAATGCAAAAACATCAACTTTTTCACTCACTTTTCCATGCATGAAATACTCTGGAGCCAAGTAACTGCCCAATACGAAGGAAAAAAAAAAACTAAGAACTATATTGAAATTCTGAAGTAATGAAGAAAATTGTTTGACAGCTATAAACAAGAAGAAAATTACTCACCCGAACGTTCCTGCAACATCAGTGCAAGTTAAATGGGATGAAGATGTCAAAATCCAACTAGCTAGTCCAAAATCCGACAGCTGAAGAATCAAAAGGTAATATGATGACATCAGAAGCCATCAGCGATGAAAGAAAGCCTTAAATAAATGCACACGGGCCTTCAAAAAATTTGCACCTGTGGTTCAAAATCATCCGATAAAAGTATGTTTGAAGATTTTACATCCCTGTGGATAACAGGCTGATCACAGAGATTATGTAGGTAGTCAAGTGCCTCGGCTACACCAACAGCCACCTTATATCTCTCTTGCCAGCCAAAAGCATTCTCATCCTTCTTATTACCTTCATAAGATAGGAGCAATTAGAAATTGAGAATCTCTTAAATAGTAGAATGTACAATTCTCATTAAATCCCAGGAAAAAATAACCATATACCATGAAGATTTTCTTCTAGACTTCCTCTTGATAAAAAATCGTAAACCAAGAGTAAATTGTTATTCTCAAAACAGAACCCAATGAGGGAGATAATGTTTTTGTGACGCAAAGTAGTAATGATCTCGATTTCCGCAACGAACTCTTTTAACACCTGTTCAGATGGCTTCAAAATTTTCACTGCCAATTCCTTACCATCAGGAAGGCAACCTTTGTAAACATGACTACTACCACCTTTGCCTACCATATTTTCTGGGAAAAAAAATATATAATTCAACACTAAATAAGGAAAAGAAACAAGATGTGCCCAGGTGAAAATTAGTGATCAAGAAAACAAACCAGGCATGAAGTTAGACGTGGCCAAACAAAGTTCCTCATAGCTGAACAATCTACATGATGATGAATATTTCTCATGTAGATCTTTCAACTCTTCAGGAAGGCCATTTGAACCATGAGAAGGTGACTTAGGCCCCATCATAGGCACAATTGCTCCACAATATCCTTCCAAACTGGAACAGTTATCTTCTTTCATGTATGAAATGGTCTGTTTTTTATCAGGATACACTACTGATGAAGAATTTGAGCTTGGCAACTTCAATACCCTTTTAACCGCATAATTCTTTTTTACATTAGTTTTCTCTCTGTGTCTTCGCTTGGGTAGAAATATCCGGCGAAGAATTGACCAACCCTTTTTACAGTCTGGTGGTCTTTCAACCACAGCAGAACTGAAATTTGACACAGCCTCACTTGTTTGGACTGGTACCAAAGCTAATGAAATATCAACATCACCATCCTCATGTGTCCCATCAAGCAAATCAGTTCCAGAATTATCAGGGAATGCTAACTGTAAAGGACTATCTATAGAAATTTTGTTCAGAGATTCATGCGTACAATTGTGACTCTTTTGGTTCAATTTATCTGCCACCATAAATTTGTTGCATCAGTTATCACTTAGGATATAACTGCTCAAAGATCCCAAATCAAGCAACCAATAATCAATCTATTTTATGCAAACAACAAGTTCAATCACAGAACAACAAAATTAAGCGTCAAACTGTGATAATGAAAATCTAAAATCTAGAAGAACAAAGAATTGAACCTCTTAGATGATGAACAGTTGCTTCCCTTTGGAACATGATTTTGCCATTACTAACAGCAAAAACAGAAAGGCTCTTTGACAAATTTCTGGCACAATACTTTGCTACTGAAGCTGATGAATGGATTTTGTGATGGGTCTTAGAAGTCCCCACAATAACCTTAGCTGCACAACTTGATTTTGCTTCTCTTACCAGAATTTTCTTGGCAGATGACCCTCTGCACACTTTTATCTTCAAATCAACCTGTCATGACAAATCATCAATTCTTGGAAACAATGGAATCAAAATCAATTGAACCATTAATATATATATATATATATATATATATATTTAAGTAAAACCAGAATCGTGAAATTCGTGAAAACCCCACCATTTTCCCAGAAATTAATAAATAAATAAAAACCTGCTTCAAATTGCAAAAACCTTCATACACTGCCAACAGAGAATCAAATGCCTTCACCAGAGAAAGAAGCGATGCTGTGCCTCCTGCAAATTCCAACACCGAAGAAGAAATCACTTCATAAAATTTTTCATAATATACATCCGTAAAACGAAATAGAGAGAGAAAGAGAAAGAGGGCAGTAATGGCGTTACTGTTACCAACCAGCGATAGAATCAAGAACGTGAAGAGCAATGACACGGTCACCTGGCTTTGCAACTTGCATTAGTGCCCACGTCAGCAATTCTCTACTCTCTGCATCGAACTTCATCCCCACCACGACCACTTCTCCTTCTGCACCGTCGCATCCCAACACCCCAGCCACACCACCTACCGTCCGTTCTGTGATAAGTTTCATCTCTCCCTTTCTCTCTTTAGAACAGTGCAAGAGAGATGCCTTCGTTCATTGGTTGGGTCTCTCTCTCTCTCTTGAGTATGTGCTTTTTGTGTATAATAATATCGAATCATGCTATTGCTCGGAGATCGTACACTTATGTCATTTCGCTTTTAACTGTTCTTGGGAGCTGTTATGGTGTTTCTCGCTCCATCAAATTGTTCGCTTTTCAACCGTACGATTAGCGTAATGCTTTCATGATTCTCTGACTTTGACTCCGGCGTTATTGTCTATAGATAGATGCCTCGTTTTAGACATAACGTGGATTTCAGGACAGGAGCCGATGGAGCACAAATAGGCATGACAAATTAAAAGACAACATCTTTCTTCGTAACCTTGTACAGAATATTTATCCAAAATACTTATTTCTAAAATAAGATTTGAAATAAATAAATTATGATTATAAAATTTATTTAAAAATAAATTTATTATATTTAATATATTATAATTTAAAATAAAAAATTCAATTGAATTTCAATAAAATTATATTTAAAATAATTTTTAAATAAAAATTTATTTATTTTTATTTTCTAAAATAATCTTAATATAATAATTTAATAAAAATATTAATATAAATAAATCATTCATATTTTACCATAATTAATTAATTAAATTTTAAAATTTTAAATTTTAAGTCCATGAAATGTTTAAATTTTATTTTTATTAATAGATTAAAATATTTTTAAAATTAAAAATTTATTTAGATTTAATATATAATTATAGTCATATACTATAGCTACTTCATATTCTTAAAAAAAAATACTAAAATAAATAAATAGGACAATTTAGTGAATAGTATTTGAAGTGAGATGGTAGTTTAGTCAATAAAATATTAGTGGGTTAGTATATAGAATTCATTTGTAAATTTCGACAACTTTAATAGAATTTGAACTAAACTAACCCAATTTCATATAATTCAATTTATAGAATTTAAATCCATATTTTTTTTCATTCATAATACAAAATTTTAGATTTTCAAATGAATTTTATAAAATTTTATAGAATTCATTTATTCCAAATAGATTCTATATCTCTTAATAAAATTATTAAATAAATTATTTATATTATTTTTAATTTAATATTAATTATCTAAAAAATTATTAAATTGAAGTAATAATTATTTATGATATACAAAATGTAAACATAAAAAAAATTTATTACTCATTCAAATGATTTAACAATTTTCCTCTTATGTTAAATTGGAAACTATTATAAATATTTATTTATAAATACTATAGTTGTAAGCTTTTTTTTTAAGTTTTTTTATTAGAAAATTACTCATTCTGTCTCAAAATGATAATCCACTTTCTAATGCAAAAATTGATTATATTTTGAAATAAATCAAAAAAAGAGATAGACTATTATTTTAGAATGGAAGAGGGAGTACTAATAATAATAAAGGATATATTAGTCCATGGAAGATTCATACTCTCTCTATAATTGGTACGACATTTTAAAAAACTAGTCCATTTGCTAATTTAATAAATAGAACATTCATATGTTATTTATACTTTCTGTCCCATTGGCAGGTGACAATAAATGGAAGGTTCATACACAACATAATTGGTATGACATTTTAAAAAACTACTCTATTTGTCAATTCAATAAATGGAAGATTTATATATTATTTATACTATCTCCGTCCACTAACGGGTGACAATAAATGAAAAATTCAAACACTTCATAATTGGTACGACATTTTAAAAAATTAATCTATTCGTCAAGTCAATTAATGAAAGATTCATGCATTATTTCTAATCCATCCATCCCATAACATTTGTTTCCTTCACTTTTGCACAAAGTTTAAGAAATATATTAATTATAGTGTTACATCATATAAAATATCTATACTTTTTTAAGTATAGATGGACGCAAAAAGAAAAATAAATAAAGATTATTTCTAAAATTTAAAACTATTTATAATGATGGATGCAAAAAAAAAAATAAATATCTATTAAGTCAAGTGGACAAATATTTTAAAACATCTAAAAGTGAAAACATCGACAAACATTATAAGATGAAGGAAGTATTTTTTATTATCTAAATAAGAAACATGTAATACCAAAATGAGGAAACTTGTATATAAATGGAAAACTAAATAATATTAAGTGGGACAAGATTGTTAAAATGACTTTAGAAATTACAATTAATCTGAGTAGAAATAAAAAAATTAGTTAAATGATATTTAAAAATGAAAAATAATTACCTTTATAAATAAGTGAAATATAATTTTTATATATTTTTATATTATGAGGTATTTGTAATTTATAAATATTTACTTATTAAGTATTTTTTATTATTTTATGCTTATTTTATTAGTTAAATTTTATTTTAGACAAAAAGTTAATCTAAATTCTATTGAAAATACTTTTGTGAGAAAATAAAAGTAAAATGTTTAACTCTTTAACAACAATATTTTAGAAAATTATAGATAAAAAATTCTTATAAACTTAAATTTAATGTATATTTAGTACTTTCTCCGTCCCAAAATTACAATCCCATCTTCTTTTTCCATATAGTTTGAAAGTACTTAGTTAAATTGACTGAATTATATTTTTCTCTTATTTTTTTTCATATACTAATCTTTCTCAAACCTGCATTGTAAGTTACTATCCTAATTGTTTTTAAAATAATTTTATTATCTTATTGTTGGGGTTTTATTCTATTTTAATTAGAAATCATAATTCTATTGTATCTCAATTAGAAACTATAATTATTATTCAATTATAAATCCTGTTAAATTACCATTATATGAAAATATGACTTTTATTAATGCATAATATTAACAACTCACTACCCTAACAAAATAAAGATAGTCATAATTGACATGCTTATGACATTTAGAATTCCTAATTAAATTTGGATAGAAATAAAATAAAAATTTTATTTTATTTAATAAACTTATATCAATAATCCCAATATTCATTCAATTTAAATTAACTGTAAGCTCACTTTCTTAACTAAACTTCAAACAATAAATATAAACATTGTTTTTGCAAATTAAAATAATTACTCAATGTTGAGTTTCAATATCAAATATGCGCAGCGAAATAATATAATTAAAACAATTAATTATACCAACATAGATCCATTTAAACGAATAAAGCAATAAAAATTGTTTAGAATCATACTTTTTTTTTAAAAATTTTTTTTGAAACTTTAATCTACGTGGCTAGATTGTTGTAAATTATAAACCGTCCAAAATGATAATAATAACTGCCAATAACATCCCCAATTGCTATGTTGATTTTCTTATGATAATAATGCAAAAGTAATCGTAGTAATCTAATCCAGACAACTGCTATCTCAAAAATGAATTTTTGAATATATTGATACTCAAAATCCAAGGTTACACAACTACCAATCATTGTCCATGGACCATATAACACTGCTTTGTGGAAATCAGTTTTATCATCTAATTTTACTAGGAAAAAAATTATTACTGAGATCCAAAACCTGATGTCCATTAGGATTCTATAAGGTTTGGATTTTGGAACATAGAGCTTTATACCCTGTTCTTGTTACCCATGAATGCATAACACAACTTTAGATAATTTTTTTCGCCGAGGCTAGTTTGTAGCCTTTTGATATAATAACTTCAAGAACAGAGTGAACTTTAGCAATTTGAATGTCCTCAAATGATGAGATGAAGTTTGAATAGTCCAAAGATCCTTCTTCATATCCACCTTTGTGCCATTCATCACTTTATCCTGGAAGGATGATTCAAATCCTTGATGACCATTATTAGATTCATAATTTTACACTACCTCATCTTTCTCTCTATGTTTTACTTTCTTTATTACACAATCTTCCTCCAACGAATTCTCACTAAGATTCTCTCTGTTAGAAAATTTTCTCTCAGACATGTTTTTTTCCTTTAGACAGTAAATATGTTATGGCATTTCATTGTTTATTTGATTGCAGATGTTCCAATCAAAATAAATAATGTATAGATCATATCTATTTGACTATTAGGAAATTTTGTGTATATTTTTTCTCGTTCACAATCAAGAAACACTGTTTTCACATTTTTTGCGTAATTTTTTAATATAGCTTATTTTTTATTTTTTCTTAGTTTACTGTTACTCTTTGGATTCTCCAAGGTGCTTTTTTTTTTTCCTTATTCTTATCAAATTTTATTTTTCTATATATAATATATTTTCTATTTCTTTGTAGACTATTGATGAATTTTTTTTATAATTTATTGTATAATTTGTACTTCATAATTTGTTAGTTATATATATAACTTATTGAAAGTTTAAATTATGACATGGAGTGAGAAAATAATTTAAATAAAAAAAATCATGTGCTTATTTTAATAAGGGCCTAGTGGCTCTCTCATTTTTTTTTTTCATATTTGAAAGACAAGCGCATTGACCAAGAAAAACTATGGGCTTTTTGTACGTCTTTATTCAAGGAGGTGATTGAATTTCTGAAAGGGTGAAATATAGAGTTTTTGCATATTAAATCCAAATTAAGGGAAATTTGAACTTTCTTTCTTAGTATAACTAAGTATGAATGTGCAAAAATAAAAGACACAAAACTAAAAGACATATTATAACATTATACATAGGGTAATTAAGTTCAAGAGCAATTTATAAAGTGAATTATACATGAGATCAAAATTATTAAATACGAGAGAGATAACAGGGAGGCATCATAAATGGGAGAAAAAGAGGATATCAACAAAAATAAGAAAAAAAAAATTCAAAAAATGCATAAAAAGATGAAAAAAACTATTTGAAGGAGATTTAAATCAAAGCTTGCTATAGTAATTGATCTATTTGATGAATAATAAATAAGCCATAAATGACTATGGCAATGCTTTCTAACGATAAGGCTCAACACCATATGGCTTCGATGGAGGAGGATGACCAGATTCAAAGTAGTGTACGATGTGAATGTAAGGACTTGCCAGCAGATGCCCCAATGGCAAATGAGGAGGTTGCTTATGAGGAGTAGGTCGTGAACCATGCGTTTATATCAGGTCGTTCTTTTAGAAATTCGCTCTTGAATGTCCTTGTAGGTAATGATGACATATATATTTAGATGATTTTTTTTGACATTTTTGGTTAGGCAATTGCAATTTTGAGAGAAAACCAACAACAAAAACATAAAAACAACAAAATCAAATAAAAAACACATTCTAAAATTAATTTTCTTCACAAAATCTTGGGATCTTCATTAGTTTAGGAGTTTAGAAGTGTTATTAATACATAGTTGGTGTGTTTTAGGGTTACAAAAACTTCCAAAAGCGAATCAAACACATAAACTTAGATCATCTTCAAAGATAAAGTGTTCTTGAGGTGTCCTTTATCAAACTTCAAGCAAATCAATGGTTTTTCTCCAAAATAAGATAACTGAGAGTCTAAACTTTATCTCTTTCATATTTTTAGTTCATTTTGATGTTAATTTATCAAAAATTGAGTTATTTGTGAGAGAAACCTACAAAAATTCAATTTTGTAGTAAATCTGCAGTTTTCTAGGTTGGCACTAGCCATTCACAAGTGGCACAAGCCATTAGTACGTGGTGCATGCCACATGCAAATGGTGCACGCCACTTGAGCCAAAAAATTTATAGATTTCTAGTTTTCTGACATTTACGAGTTTTCTAATATTTATGAACTCCAATTACCTTGATTTGAAACGAAAATTACTTCCAGTGGTATGAGAATATTAACTCAAAAGCCAAATAATTTTAATAAACTTCAAATCGTGCCTAGATTATGAGATCAAAGTGGGTTAATACCTTAAGCATTGAAAATCTATGTTTGATCCGGATGAGTACGTTAACGATTTTAATGTTATTTTTTTTGCAAGGATTTGTGAATTTTGTTCATCTAATAAGATGAACATCATGATCATGAGCTTGAAATAACATTAAACTTGTTATATTTTCGTTTTTACAAGCTCTTATTTATGAACGTTTAATTATTGTTGATTTATGTTATATGTTGTTTATCTAACTCAATAATATCTCTAATATTTTTTATATTAATTTATATTATGCCATTTTATTGTTTATTATTTATTTTGATTAATTTATTTTATTATTGAACTAATATTTGTGCTTTGATAATTTTTAATTAATTATTGCATCCATCATGTTGTATGAATGTTTGAAAATGATATAATTGTTGTTGTTGTTTGTTTATTCTGAGTTTAGTGTTATTTTTATCCATATGGTTTGTAATAATTTCATTTTTATTGATTTGTATTAATTAAATGGGAAATGGGAGTATGTAAGGAGAGTTGTAATTCTTTGCTCTCTCTCTTTTTTTGGATGATTTAATTTTGTTATTTATGATCATATATATGATTGACATTATTTTCAAAAATTAATAAAAATATATTTACATCTCAATTAGAATTAATACTGTAATTAATAAACAATGAATATTCAGACAACTTGGAGTGGAGTCCAATTTAAACTGGACGGAATGGGTGCCTAACACCTCTTCATATCTGTATCCAATTTCTGAACTCATTCTGGTTAAAATTAGGCCAATTAGTTCCAATGAATTAATTAATCTGAGAATTTTTCTTAATTTTATAAAATAGGGTAGCGACTCCAACATTTTCAAAATCTTACCAAAATAAGGAAATACTTCTTTAAGGAAATGAGACAATTTGGAACATTGGTTTTCCTTAAAATTTATTAACATCTTTCATTCCTTTTTAAACTAAATCGCATAAGACAATTAAATAAAAGGTTTGCGATAAAAGGAAGATTATCGAAATCTAATATTAATATTATTAAGGCAGACTAATAAAAGGCAATTAACGTATACCTTAAAACAAAATTATCAATACTTGTTGACTTAGTTTTTAAAGCTCAATTATATAGCTAACTAATTTAGCATTATCAATATTATTTAGAAAAAATTACAAAAGGAAATTCATATTTAATAGAAGATTCATAAATTATATCTTTAATTTATAGTTAATTGATGATTATGGATACTATAATCGTCACTACCCAAAAAAAGTAACTTTTATTAATTCAATTGATTTTGTTTTACTTTTAAATTAAAATGATAATACACTTTAATTAAAACGTATAAACAAATTAAAAAATTGGATTAATTTTTTATATTTTTAAGTTTTATTTTCTATTTTACATCAAATAATGCATCTTATAATATATTCCTTTATAAATAAAAATAATAAATTATTTGTAGGAAATAATTACAACTACTAAAATTAAAGATTTAGTAAAAATAATAATTTAAATATATTTATATTTTTCATATTTAATATGTATATTTATTTTGTACTAATTTTTTTAATATGCGTTGCACATATTTGTAATCTTTAAACCTACTCATTATTTATTTATTTTTTGTTAATTTTTTACTTATAACATACTTAAAATATGATAATATTTCATATTAACGAAATGATTTAAATTAAATTTAAAATTTAAATTTAAAGTAAAGAAATCTAAGTATCATTTACTCTTCTAATTTTTTTATAATTCTTATAAATAAGGGATAAAATATAATTACTTATTTATGTTCCTATTAATTAAATCAATTAACAACATGTATAGATATAATTTATACTTATTAATTTAATGGGCCAGAGCTGCAGTACAGTTTTATCCCAATATAATTAATGCGTTAGTTTTTATTTTATATAAATAATAATATATAATATTTTGAATAATTTTTCTTTGGTGGTAGATCATTCTAGTTTAAAATAATATATTTGATTCAAGACAATGATTTTCTATAAGAAATATAAATAAAAACTATGCTATTAATTTACAAATAGAGAAAGTTAAAATATAAAATCAATACATGATTAAGAATACGTGCAATACTAAATGTAGAAATTATAATATCAATTCATATAATAAAATTATACTTACCGTAAGAAAAAAATATAATTGCAAACTAAATAATCCTAAATTAGCAAAAATTGATGTAATAATTCTTGATAGTTAAAAACAACAAATTCTTAATAGTCAAAAGTAATTAAAACTGAATATATATTTAGTGGTATGATAAGACAAATTTCTAATTATAATATAATTACATAATAATATTAATATAATAAAAATAATAAATGGATATCATTATTAGAATTGGACTAAATATTGACATTGAAAGATTTTATGATCCCTGCATAAAAAAAATTAGATATTATAATATTATCACATTGCATTCTTCTTTAATATGATAAAATTGATAATTTTGAATTTTATATATATGTATTTTTAATTACCTCAACAACTGTAATTATAATTTTTAATTTTATTTTATTTTTTAGGTATTGGACAATTTTCCATTAGAATTAGATCAAACATTCTAATGGAATTTAGATTCAAATGAAATATTAACATAATCAATCAAAATTAAACTATATTTATTTTTCAATCAATAAAGTTAAAGTTCTCAATAATATTTTTATCAATTTATAAACTTAACATTGGTATTTTAGAAACTCAATATTCTCTAATTAGGATGTGAATAAATTATCATTAATAATATTATTAATCAACCAACAAAATAAAAATAAAACTTGAAATTTCTATACAAGCAAAAGATTTATAATTTATGCACATCAAGGCATAATCTAGTGATAAATGTATATATGACTTGATAATAAATTCAAGTTTGAATCCCCTTTCCCTTACACTAAAAAAAATATAATTTATTTATTATAATTTGAATATTGAAATTTTCATGATTTCATCGAAATACTTAAAAATAAAAAATAAAATATATTGCCATTACAAATATTAATCTTACAATCCAAATAAAATTTAAACTTTTATCAATAAAATATAAAATAAAAGGGAGAAAGAAAAGAGAAAAAAAAATAGCATGCATACTGAAGCATGCAGCGTGAAACAAATATGCAGTGAGTTTTTTAGATTTGCAAAATAAGTTATTAATTTTTATAAATTCGAACCTCTCCAGAAAAAAAAAAATCTGGTTGAAGCTTAAATAATAAAAATAAATAATCATAAAGAAATTATAATAAGAAATATAGGTAGAGAAAGTGAGAAACTATTTATTTAAAATAAGCCTGAGAAATAAAATCTTCAGGTAGAAGCAATGTCGCTCCGTGCTTGCTTACGATGGATTAAACTATATGGAATGATGCATGTTAATTTTCATATATTGGTATTTTTTTTCTTGGCAATTTTGACAATTATCATATGTTGTAATTTTAATTTAATATTAAAATTTTTATAATTTAAAGAAATATGGTATCAATATGAAGAATAATGTACTAGTTTTTATCAGGGGGTCTAAAATTAAAACCAGAAACAACAAATCGAAGAATTGAATCAGAACTGAACCGAATTCTAATTTTGATTCCTCAAATTATTTGATTTTGGTTTTAAATTTAAGAAAAATCGAACTACGATTGTGGTTTCGATTTTCATCTAAAACCGAATCAAAATCGGAATGAACAAATCCAACATTAACAGTAGTTCCTAAAAAAATAATAATAGTAGTAGGTGAGAGAAAAATCTTTCTTTGCTATTATTTGTTTTGGTTACATGTCATTCTCTAATATCTTAATATGAAAGGATAGGCATATATGATTTATGCATTTGTTTGGTATAATAAAGAAGTATAAGGAGAGTATTGGGTCCACAAAAATCTTAGATGTGTAGGAAATTAATAGTTAGTAGTGGGAATTAGATTTCATCAGTGATCGTGATATTTTCAACTTTTATTGAAATAACATTAAAATGAAAATACTTGATTGCATGGAAATTTTTTTTAAAAAATTAATATTTATTTAACGCCAAGTCAGCAACTCTCTCTTCATCCAAAGGCATAATTTGAATGGATGGAACTCACTCGACAATCTTTGCTTTCTAAATTTCAACTTTTTAGTTAAAACACCAGAAATTATCGCTGAACATGACTTAGAATTTGATTGCTTAGTTAAATTTGATTAAAGTGATTAGATAATAGAATTGGGTTTTGTTTGATGGCTGAGAATTCTCAACATTATTGGGTTATTAATTTTTTAAAAATAGAAAAAAGGTAAAAGCGTGAAATTCCTATTTTTAATTATTATAATTCTTATTTAATTTTGATAAATAGGATAAATTCTGAGCATTCAAATAAATGAAGTTAAGTTTTGCTCTGATACTAACATTCCTTACTCTAATGGCAGAGACCAAAAAAACACATAAAAAGATATTGTGAAATTAGGTAATAAAATCACCTTTTGGAAGACACCAAAATAAAATGAGCTTTCTCTTTTCACCAACCTTACCGCTGTTGACTTACAACAAGAAAGTTATAATAATTTATTTATAGTTTAATTCAAATATTTTCTAATTCTATAATGCCTTAAATTAAATATTTTATTTAATTATTTTTAAATTAAAGATAAAATAATATAATTTTTTTATAATTGTCGTTGTGTTCTTAAATAGTTTTTCTTTCTTAGTTTTAAACTTTTTAAATAATTTTTATTTGTAAAATATTAGAAATTATCTTTTATGAAGAATTGGGTTTTTTTTTGTCTTTTTTAATTTTAATCATCTATATTCGAAGCTCACTGGCCTAAGTATTCCGGATTCACACCAAACATGCCTATAACGAGGACAAAGCACAAGCATTCCCTCTCGAGTGTTTAAATTGATTTCATACTCAGAAATTGAACTCAAGTTTACTGATTTTATTAATTCGAATTCACGCCAAGCAGGCTCATAAAGGGGCAAATCGCTCACTCCTAAATGCACTTTATATTCAGAACTCGAACTCGATCTATCTGGTTAAGAGGACAAAGATTCCAGCCATCCCATCCCACCTCTCCAAATAGATTTTCTTTTTTGTTTTTTTCATATAATATTAAGAGGTAAATTATTTTTAAAAAAAGATTAATTTTTAAATAAATTAAATATTGGTTGAATTGATTTATTTTTTTTTAAAATCATATAGAATCAAACTGAATGCATTAGTTGAATTGATTTATTAGTTTGACCCATATTAAGACCATCTCTAATTTCACGCCATGTGTGAGAAACATTTGGTGAATGTTTTATGTTCCAAATTGGATGGATGGCAATAAAATGTTGACCAGAGCGCATCTTATTTCTATTCGAATCATACCATGTGGTCATGTGCCCTTCGACTGCTTTTTGTGGACCCATGTGCTGTGCCATACCATACCATTTATCATGCTCCTGCCTGCCTAATTCACTAACTCTCAATTTGTCGTTTGTTACTTTTATTATCCTCTATAACTATACCCACAAAAATACTCCTTAAATTTAGGAATTATTAACCTTTTTTTGGGTTTCCTTTTGCTTTAATTATTAATTACTTTAACTAACATCATTATTTTACTTAAAATGTGAATATATATTGATAATTTTAATACACATACTTTTCAAACTAATACGTGAATTTATATTAAATAACTTTAAACGGACAAATACTTGAAAAAAAATTAACGTCTTCAGTGCGATCGATATTTTCTTTGAATTAATAATTTTAATTAATTTTATGTTTAGTTCTATAAATTGTATTATAAAATAATTATTGAATTTAGTTCAAATATTTGCCCAATTAGGAGAATGGGTAGATGGGTTATTGGTCGAATTAGTGAGTTACTCATGAATTAGATAACATTGGTTGAATGAGCAATTGACTGACTAACTAACTAACTAACGAGTAAAAGACTTATTTCACTTATTGAACAATCGACAAATCCTAAAACATATTCTATAAAAAAGAGGTAAAAGCTCTTTCAGTTTCTTATTTTACAACTGCTATTGCATAATTTTCAGTAGACTCGATATTATTGAATTTTCTAGCTTATATGTGTTCTTAAAAAAATAGACTCCGTCATTAATTGTTGAAAAAAGAAGGTCACTGAGTAAAAATATAAACTTTTGTGGTGATAGTTTTCTTTTATTAAATTACACAGACTTGGCTATAGTTTGTTACATTGCAGTGACTTTATATGTTTTATCACCATCTCCGTTATTCTTTTCTTTTTCTCTAGTATATATTTTATGTTCTTTTTGTGGGTGAGATGATGATAAGTTTTCATATCAGTAAAAATTTAAATTAAATTAATAATAAATTGACTATATTTATTTATTTCTCTTCGCATTTGATAAAATAAACCAATTTTATTAATTAGTTTGTCGTCTTGAATTTTTATTTTCTATGTCATGATAAAAGTGCAGGTAGCACAGTCAAATGGAGCACAATAATTTCAAGCTTATGCAATCTATTAATTTAGACATAAACTATTTCTAGTTTAGACTTAAGCAACTTAACTCCATCCGTCCTTAATTTGGACATATACAATTCCTAAGCGGCTCAACTCGTTCCGTCCATAGTTCGGACATATAATAATTATTTCATCCTTAAAGTTTTACAAAATTAATTAATTCATTTAGGTATTTTTGTATATTAGATATTTAGTCATTGAAATTTTATTCTGTTATCTTAAACGGTTCTTTTGTCCATTTCCATTAAACGACACTAAAAAGCGAAAGAGATGAGCGATAAATTTTTTAAAATGACTAAAGTCACCCTTTGTAAAATCCAGAATGATCCATATTCAAGAAACCATTTTAACCCATCATCACTGAGAACCACAAATGGGCTGCAGCCACCGCCACATCCACTGCTGCCAACAAAATAGACTTTGCAATCCTATGCGATACTAGTTTTGAGAGGAGACGGAAAATTTGAACACAGACCTTGCAAATGAACATGAAATCATGATCAATCTTACTGTCTCCGATATCAAGATCTGCTAATTCTTCGCCAAAATCTTACAAAATAGACAATTTCTTGCATTTTCCCATCAGTACGCCATATTTCATTAACAAATCCAGTGGCCCTCTTAATCTTAGGGTTTACTTCAATTTCCATGCCAAAACTTTATCTTCACCAAAAAAGATTCCTTTATAAATATCTCCACCATAGTCGTGCGATTTACTGTCACCATCACCATTCTCATGCATCAGTCAAATACCTCAAACCTATCCTTCCTCACATTCGCAGCATAAAACCCGACACAAAATAATGTGACACTCATCATTAATGAAAAAACAGTACTCATTAAACACACCCTTCTTCTTGGAGCCTTCAAATCTCAAAAGCAAATTACAACCTCAAACTTGGTTTAGAGTAAAGAAAAAGCAAGCATTAATGGATGCTTGCATATTCTCAAAAGCATTAGAAGAAGAAGAAACTAAAAGGGCTTTTATTTGATAATGATTTTTTAAATGTATTTATTTATTTATTGAGTTTGTATATTTATAGAAATGGAGATAAAGGGACAATGGTTTTAATTTACCTTAGGGTATTTTAGTCTTTTATCATGCATTTAATGGTACAGTTCACTCAAATTAAATGGAATGACCATTTAAAATGACAAAAAAAAATTTAAAGACTAAATATCTAATATACAAAATAGAAAAATAAATTAATTAATTTTGTAAAGTCTCAAGAATAAAATAATTATTTTCGCAATAAATAATTTAAAATCTAATTTTGACAAGAAAATGAAAATAAGGCACGCAAAAAATAGAAAAGGTAGTTGTAGCTTCACATGGGTTCAGACCTGAGATCTAATCTTAAACAATCACATTCCCATTCTCAATTCCATTTTTTTAATTAGGAGATTCGGATTTTTGTATTTATTTTTTATAATTTAATAAAAAACATGCACACTCGGGCTGTGTTTCAGATTATTTGGGTCCAAACCTATAGATGGGCCCATTTATATTATTTGTAGTATGCCTTAATTAATTTAGCCCACGAAGTACGCAAGAGACTTGAAAGCAAATGTAAAGAGAAAAAGTTGAGGCCATCAAACATGTGAAATTGGAAATAGCAATATATAACTTTTTATCTTAACGTCCATAATAGTAATAGTTATTTATTAGGATTCATAATTTTTTTATTCTTTTTTAGTTTTAATATTATATATAGCCCTCGATAATATTGAATCCTTGATAGCTAATAAATTTTACAGGAAAATTATTATGCAGTCCCTGAGGTTTTACAAAATATACACTTTCATCATTACTGTTTGTGCAAGTTATTCAAGAGTCCCCGACATATACCTCCGTCTATGTAAACAGTCCTTCCATCTATTTTCATTCATTTTTGCCATTCACTTATGGTGAAAAGACTAAAGTACCCTAAAATAAGACACCAATCAACATTTGCTTTTGTGGAGGAAAATCAAAACATCATTGTCTCCATTCGCCACAACCTTCCAAAAACCACTTTCTCTGTCGATTGGAAACAATTTTTTTTTTTTTGTTTTTGAAATTTTTTCACTTGATCAAGTGCTGATTCTTGCAAGGGCAGCACACTTTATAGCTTGGAATCACAGTTTGGCGTTAAGGGAGGTAACTAAAAAAGCTTTTTCTTTAAAGTTCATTCATTTGTCTTTTGAACTCATGCTAAAACATGTTTTTTTTTTTTTTTTTTTTTTTTTTTTTTTTGTATTTTAATGTATTGGTTTTTGCATGAATATATGTTGTGCACTTGGTTCTACTATTTTTGTTCGTATGTGCTTTTACAAATTTTAGGGTTTTGTGGTTTTGCATGTTTGGCTTACATGAGTCTCTGTTCCTATATGCTCAGGAAGTATCGATGGCTCTTCCTTCATATTTCAACATAGAAATCTTATTTAATGGTCAAGAAGGTTTCATAGATAATGTAGATCCTGATAAATTTTCTTATATAGAATTGTTGACATGTGTTAAAGCACTGTTTAAGATTAGAAGTGGGTATATTGAACTTGTTGCTGGTAATAACATTAAGATTGAGACAGTTGATGATGTGTGGATAATGTTTGAGATGTTTAGGAATACTGCTGTTGTTCCTATACGCAGTGAGAATTGATGGTCCTATTAATGTTGTTATTCCACCTGAGCAACAAAGTCATGTTGTAGACAATATGGGGTTTCAACTTAGGAGCTCTGTTCTAGGTAATGATGTCCCTGTACTGGTAGAAGTGAGTGGTAATGGGATTGCTGAGGGTGAAGCAGTACAGATGTGGTTAGTGTAGGTGCAATGAGTGCAATTGGGGTTGATGGTAAGGATGTTCTGAATGAAATTAGTAAGCATGTGGTTAGTTTAGGTAATGCTAATGATGGTAATGTAAATGTTTATGAGCAGAATGAAGTGAGTCCAATTACTTTAGGTGAGAATATGGTTAGTATAGGTGATGGTAATGCAAATGTTAGTGAGCAGAATGAAGTTAGTCCAATTGGGTTAGGTGAGAATGTGGCTAGTATAGGTGGGAATGGGAATGAGGTGAATGTTGAAACTGAGACACTGCTTACTGCTGGTGATAGGTCTAAGCCTCAAAAGAAATAAGTTTTGTTTGGTTCTCATATTTGGGATAATGTAGAGGCAGAAGAGAATGAGTATAGTGGTTATATTAGGAGTTTAGGCAGGGGAAAAAGGAGGGGTAGACCTAGAGGGAGGGGTGCAGCCCATGTAAGTGGGCTTAGAGGGAGAGGTCAGATAGCTAATAAGCAAGTTTATAGGTTTAAGGAAAGGGTACAGGACGGGAATGAGAAGGAGACTGATTCTGAGAGTGATGATAGCAATTCAAGTGATGAGGACTATGAATTTGAAGGAAGTGATGATGATAGTGATAGTGTGAGTCTTGTAGATGAAGAAACAGTGGGTGAACAAGTCAATGATGAAATGGAAAATGAGCACTTTGTAGATGAAGGGGATGATGGTGTTAGTGATCTAGGGTCTGAAGAGGAGAAGTTAGTCTCAAAAACTGATGAAGAAGTTGAGACTGTGAGAAGGAGAAGGAAGAAAAATAAAATTGACCCTCTTAAACACTTGCATGAAAACATGGTGGTTCCACCTAACAATGTTGAGATTGAGTTCAATGTAGGCCAAGCATTTTTAGATGTTAAACGAACATGTAGAAATGCATTAAGGGATTGGTGTGTCAAGGGAGGTTATTTGCTGAAAATGATAAAGAATGACAGTGAAAGGGTAACTGCCAAGTGTAGAGTAGAGGGGTGTCCTTCTAGATTTCATGCAAGTATTGCACCAGACAAATGTACTTTTGTAGTTAAGACCCTCCAGCCTAACCATACTTGCATTAGACCAGCTGGTAATAAAAACCCTAATGCAACTTCAAAGTGGGTGAACGAGAAGCTAGCTAGTCAATTGGCCTCTAATCCTGATATGAGTTTCACATTAATGAGAAATGAATTGAGGAATAAATGGGGGGTGGAACCTCAATATTGGTAGCTACATAGGGCATGAAATGCTGCAAGATTAGAAGTAGCAGAATGCCATGAAGAAAGTTATAATAAGCTTCATGAATATGTGGCATCTTTGCAAAGGTCAAATCCTGAAACCTTTATAAAGTTTGATGCAATGCTTAGAAACAATGAGGAAGACCCTCTAATTTTTGGGAGCATATTTATATGCTTTGAGGCAATGAAGAATGGGTTTTTAAATGGCCATAGACCCTTCATTGGACTGGATGGATGCCATCTGAAGGGTCCATTTGGTGGAGTTTGTTTGAGTGCTATGACATTTGATGGAAACAAGGGTTTTTTTCCTTTGGCAATTGCTATTGTGCAATCTGAAAATGCAAGTACATGGAACTTTTTCTTGGATTGCTTGAAGCAATGTATTGAGCCTGGCACTCAAGAAAAGCCTTGGACTTTCATGTCTGATAGGCAAAAGGTATGTAATTTTACATTACTTTTTCATTTTCTTTTTAAATAATGCATGTATCCTAATTTGTCACACTTTATATGTAGGGTTTGCTTGAAGCAGTTAGGCTGAATTTTGATCATGCATGCCATAGGTTCTACTGCTAGCATATTTTCACCAACTTCAAGAAGCAATTTGCAAGAGTATCTCTTAGAAAAGAGTTCTGGTTGGTAGCAAAGTCCACTTTTCCTTTTGCTTTTCAACAACACATGAAGAACATTGAAGCCAAGGATGAAGGGAGGCCTGCACAGTGGTTGCTAAACATACCTTTGCATTCATGGACAAGACATGCATTCTGGTCACATGCAAAGAGTGAGCATTACACAAACAATATGAGTGAGAGCTTCAACAGTTGGTTGGAAAAGCAAAGGAGCAAGCCTAGAGTGACTTTACTTGAAAGTGTAAGACAAAAATGCATGGTGAGCTTGCATAAGAGGTATGCAAAAGCATCTTGCTAGGAAGGAAGGGTGACCCTAAATGCAAGGAGGCTTTGAACCAATTGATAAAGACATCTAGATTTTGTAGGATGCTTCCAAGTAACTCAGATGAGTTTGAAGTAATAGAGGGACCTGTGGCTTTTGTAGTTGATTTAGCCAAGAGAACTTGCACTTGCAATTGGTGGGCAATCTCAGGGCTACCTACTTGAAGGCATATAGTGGAGTCATACACCCATTGCCTCACTATCCTGTTGTACCTGAAACACAAATCCCTAAACTGAAGCCATCCCCACTTAAAAGGAAAGTAGGCAGACCAAGAGAAAGAAGAAGATTGCAAGAGGATGAACCTAACCCAAGTAATGCAAAGAGATCTTCAACTGTGAGATGATGCATTTGCAAGCAGTTAGGACACAACACACTTACGAGAAAGCCCCACCTCCAATGAGCTAGGTAAATGGTGTTTTAATTTTTTTTGTTCAACTTTGAATAACATTTTGAACATTGACTGAATGGATTGTTTGTTTAAAGGGGAAATAGCCAAGCATCTAGAGGGTTGGGAAGTCAAGCTCGAAGTCAAGCTGGTCCTAGTGCAGTTGGAAGACTTTAGGTGTAGACACAGGGCTTTTTTTGGGTACTTTTTGTTCTTTTGGGTCATTTTTATGATTACATCAATGAGATTGTTATAGCTTTTTGGGTGTCATTTTTTGTTCTTTTGGTGAAGTGGATGTGTTATAAGAAACACACATTCTCCTTATTTGTAAGATGTAGACGACAACACTATGGTTTGACTTCTTTTTGTAAACTATATTACTATTTTGCTTGAAAGGGGTTGTAAACTATATTACTCAATGAATGTAATTAACAGATTTACTTATTTCATGTGTAAATACTTAAAGGGAAAATTATTTACTAATTTATGACACAATCATCAATTGCTCAAATCACATTTATTGATTAAAAATGCTGAAATTACACCAACCCACATCTTGAAGTTGTGGTATTAAACCAACATTCACTCCACTACACCTACCTATACAAAGCACTACATAAACTAATAACCCATAGCAAAGCCCCATTAGTTTCCTCTGCAAACCAAATAAACAACCACCACCAAAACTATCAACAATCCCAGCAAATAAATTTCCACCATTATCTTCAGGTACCTATTCTCTGTGGCTTAGCTTTCTTGTTTTTAGACTAGCCTTCCCATCTCTATTTTTAGTTTCATTTTCTCATTCTTCAAAACATGAGTGTCATTATTGGATGAGAACCTTTGCCTCACTTTATAGTCACATATATCTATTCCATGCACATCATCGACTGAATCTGCAACCTTGCACCAACCCAGAAAGCTTCCGCGTACATTGTCAACATAGTAGTAGTATAACTTATTTTTGTTTTTTGCTATCTCAGAGATCCTAATGCCCGCTTTCTTTCCACATTACAATATGCATTCAAGACCCTTGCTTCTGCCCTGTTGGTGGCTGCACTTGACAACGACATCGCTTAAATGAAGGGCTCGACAAACCCTAGCTTTACTTTGAGTTTGTTTGTAAGTTTGGTACAATCTCTTTCTTTTGTTCTCTCCTTTTTCAATTCTTTAATATATATGGCTCATTAAGGACATACAATGTCATTTACAAAATATATTCTCACATCTTTCTTACTTTTCACCATAAGTGAACAGTAAAAATGAATGAAAATGGACGAAAGGACTGTTTACACAGACGGAGGCATATGTCAAGGACTCTGAAATAATTTACACAAACAGTAATGACGAAAGTGTATATTTTGTAAAACCTCAGGGACTGCATAATAATTTTTCCTAAATTTAACAAACATAATAAACTTTTTTACGTTACTTTTGTTTAGAGAAATTGAACATATATAGTACATAAGTTAATTTTTATCGAAACAAAAATTGTGGCTATGTAATTACTCAGTCAATACTTTATAGTCCGTACACATTAAGATAAAAATTAGGTGTCTTGTAATCTCATCAAGATAATCACACACTAACAATCCATTTAGAATAAATAAATTATATAAAATTTTGTGAAATTTATTTAGAAATTCATATTTTCGCGTTTAAAATGGAAAAAAAAAGGATTTCAATTCTAAAATGCAATTCCATGAAATTAAATATAACTATACCGAATCCTATAAAAATTGATAGAATTTTCAAATAGATTCCACAGAATTAAATACTCCAATTTTTTTGTGACAAAACTACCCTCTTCTCTACAAATTCAATTTTTTAATTTTTTTTACTTATTTAACTTATTTATTTTATCAAACTTGACCATAATAATAAACCATTAAACTTTATTTAACAAAACTACCCCTTTATAGACTGGAGTATTTTCTTTCTTTTCTCTTATTTTTTTTTTTAGACTTTATAGTTATTAATACAAAACTATAGTTTTTGTCTTATGAACTAATATTTCTAAGTATAATTAACAATAATAATAACTCTCAAATACTTTTTTAGTTTCTAAATTAATTAGTTAAATGAAGAAGACATTTTACACATTCTTTTTTTAAACGGATACATTTTATACAAATTAAAAATAACTATTATGAT
>CANUEP010037867.1:0-26215 GCA_947857235.1 Jatropha podagrica | reverse complement strand
CCCCCCCCCCCCCCCCCCCCCCCCCCCCCCCCCCCCCCCCCCCCCCCCCCCCCCCCCCCCCCCCCCCCCCCCCCCCCCCCCCCCCCCCCCCCCCCCCCCCCCCCCCCCCCCCTAGTCACCGTTTCCTTAATACTGACAATATGAGCAGAAAACCAGAATAATTAAAATAGTTAACATAAAACCAAAATAATTAAAATCAAGAAAATAATTAAAACTAAACAGTTTTTCTACTGTTTCTATGAGACCAAAGGATGACAACAAGGGAGGTAAAGATGATATCTGCAAGACCTGGTTTTTAAGGATCCATAGTTGCGACATCGTCGGATATGTTGTACAATTATCGTGGTAGTGCAATATTCATCGCTCTTTGTTTACCAGTAGCAAGCGGCTGTGGTTCAGTCGTCGTCAAGAAGATGGCACTACTATGCTTAGGGTGCTTATTGGGTGGACTTGCTCAAATTGCTAAGACTAACCAGGAAAGTGTACAAGTTTTAGAGGGGGAGGGACAAAACTATTAACAGAATTAAAATTTAGAAATCCAATAATTATGTTTTGAAAATAGATGTCTTTAAATGATCATTAAACCAAAACTTAGGAACACGATTATTATTTTTCCTAGATTAAAATTTTTATTTTTTTCCACAAGTTCTTTTATTATTAATTTTAGAATAAATTTTGATGGTTTTTTTTAGGGTGTATTCAAGAATAATTTTTAAATAGTTTTTAGTTTTTTATAGGTCAAAATACAAAATGTTGTTTTTTTATATTGTCCAATAATACAGTGTTTTAACTATTTTGAAAGCTAAGAAAGAAAGTTATTGAAAACTCTTCAGCTAGGCCAAAAATAAATCTCTTGTAGTTTTTTTAAGGATTTGTAAACCATCCTAACCAGTGCTTGGATTTTGAGATTTGTTCCTTTCAATTACAGATGTTAAGGTAATCATTTGAGGGTAATTCTTTTTGTTCTAATTCTTTTTATCACATGTATGGCATTTATGTTATTAATATGCTTTTCTACAAATATTTAGGGAAGTTTCAATATGTTAGTTTTGATGTTTTAAAACCTTTTAATTATATTATTTTATGTTAAATTCGTATATTCATACATTAAAACTTTTACACTCCTAATTATTTTATGTTAAATTATATTAAAACCTTCACCTTTTAATTTCATTTGAATTATATATAATTTTATTCATAAATGTATTTGGCACAACTTATGCCAGGCACAAGTTGGATAAAAATGTCTTTAAGCCTCTAATAAAAATTATATTATACTATTTATCGGCTGGACGTGTGGGAAGAAATTTCTGATTCGATCTCTATTAAAATCACCTATAAAGAGAGGCGAAGAGGCTTAATTGTTATTAAACTTCGAACTGAATTAGACGGCGGTCCTTGTTAATAGAATCCGGACACCGATATCCTTTATTCACTTCACAAAACTATGCGACCAGATTGTCTCAACTACTCACGAGTAACACAGAGTAAATTCTAAAGTCTATAACATAGAAACAAATCACTAAGAAACATAAAAATTCTTCACTTCTCAAGGAAAAAGAAATAAAAATCTCAAAGTTCGGCTACGGAACCCACAAAATGGTTGAGGCATTTCGTCAAACACTTCAAAATTATTATTAATCCTTGATAGAGTACAAAAGTTGAATAAAATTTAGAGAATTCCATAATGATAATGATAATGGTTGAGGCATTTTCTTGATTTATTATTATCTTTTGTTTCTTTAATGTTAAATTAGGCTCAACGAAATTACTATTGAAGTAAAATGGATAATTGTAATTGTTGAGCTATCCTATTTGATATCCTTTCCCTTTTATTTTTGGGACAGACTCTCTTATTGTATGCTAAAAATGGAAAGTTGAGTTTGGCGAAAAGTTGGTTTGATAACATGGATAAAAGAGAGGGCATTATTGACAATTTAATGGAATTATGCTGCAGATAAGTTGTGTCATTTATCACTGCCCTAAGTCATTTTGCTTTACCTTTGTTAAAAGTTTTAGTTTCCCCCTGTTCTGTGGTTATATCCAAATCTAATCTCATCTTTAATTCTCCTAACTTTACTAATATTCTATCGAATAAAGAATGTTATACCTATTTTCAAATCCAATGGGTGCGCCTATAGGTATTTATTATTTATGGATATCCATTTATCTGCTTTAAAAATTAAATATTATATAATATACATATATAAATGTCTGAATAATAAATCAAAATATTAATTTTAGTTTTTTTAAATGTAATTCTAATATTATTTTTCTTATCATAATACTTCACTCAAATGTTACGTAGTAGACTCTCCAAGTGAAAAGCTTATACAATAAAATTAGTAGACGAAAAATATTGTTATGTTAACACTTCAAATCATCATTATTATTATTCTCCATAATTTGTATGCAATAAATTATATTTTTCAACTAAAATTTTGAAAATAAATAAATAAATAATAAAAGCCAACGACAAAATCTCTACTCACAGCTCTTCCAATGCAAAGCCCTACCATTAAATTGTTGGCTTGGAAGGGCAAATCATAGATGGCAAGATTTATATCCATATTTCCTCTGTGATTGTCAACTACTTTGTTAGGGTTTTAGTACTTTGTTGCGAGATGTTTCATATCTCATTTAAAATTAGTTTATAATATAATGTTTTGCGTTTGTAAAATTAAAAAGCACCGTTAACATTTTCATATGTTAATACAATAGATTTAAGTAGATTGACTTTTACAAGTTTAGTCATATATATATATATTGAATAATTTGATCAATGTATGATTTAAATATTCGGTTAATTTATTTTTGTGTTTTTACATATTTAGTTAACTTAAATTGTTTTTGCATTAACAACTTTCATGGCAGAGTAAATATATGAATATTTAAAAGACAAAATAAGAAAATAAAAAAATAATGTTATTCTTACATACTATGTTTTGATATTGACCCTTTTTCCTCTTTTTTTTTTTTAATTACGTCTTTATCTAAATAAGTTCAATTCAATTACAGTAAACTTAACTGTAAAGGTAATATTAACTATCAAAATTGAGCATTGAGAGTATTTGAGAATTGTCTCCTCGTAGAGTAGATTTGGGACATATATATTGAAGTCAATATAAATTTTACTATGATAAAAATTGTAAAAATCCAGTGTTACTTATTAATAAGAGTTTATTTAAAAATGTAATATGCTTTAATACATTTATATTTTATTCTTTTATGTATTTTATTGTTATTATTATATATTATCAGTAGTCTTCCAAAAAATTATTAGTCATTTATATCCAATAAATGCTTAAATTTGATGGACGGCTAGGATATGAGTTATTTAAACTTAAATTGCTAGACAGGTTATTAAATACGAATTTGTTGAGGGCCGCTTAAATCCAAATCGGAGATTTGCTTATGTTTGAATTGGAGAATCGCTTATTTCTGAATTAATGGACTATTTATGGACCACTTAAGTCCAAACTGAAGAGTTGCATATGTCCGAATTAATGGACTATTTATGGATCGCTTAAGTCCAAATCGGAGAATCACTTATGCCCGAATAAATGGCTATTTATGGACCACTTAAGTCTAAATTGGAGAACTGCATGTGTCTGAATTAATGGATTGTGTTGAGATTTTGTAATTATTTTATTTCCTAGATTAGGTTTTTTCCTACTTTAGATTACTACCATATTAGAACTAGATTTTGTGTATATATAGGATGAAATCGTATAGAGAATGTGAATACAGAATAATAAAAACTCTACTTCTTCAAAACTTCATGGTATCAGAGCAAGGTTGCATTTTTTTCGGCCTAGGTTTTTCGCAACAGGGCTGACCTGCAAGCAGAGTCGCTAGGGAGGGTGTTTGATCGTCACCGCCCACTTCAGAAGGAGGAGCGACTGCCGATCGACCGTTCCCCACTGGTCTCGTCGCCGTCCGGTCAAGCGCATGTGCCCACACGCCGCCAGAAGTTTCCTGCTGCTCCTCACGCGCCAGGGCGTACGACATTTTTTGGTGACCTTTTTCAACGATTCTTGCTCCGGTGTCTTCGGTTTAATGCTGCGACCCTGACCCAGTGGTCACTCAGTCCTGTTTTTTTGATTTTTTGGGTAATTCCTTTATAAAAGCCACTGCTGTGTGTCTGTGATTTCTTTGATTCTGTAATATCCTTTAAATCAGCTATTGAATTATTTAGATTGAAAGTATGGTTGACGGAAAAAAGGTAGACGTGATTTTCACTCGGAGAATCCTTCACTTCAGATTAGCCCAGTGAAGTTAGATGGTACAAATTACTTGGCTTGGTCTCGGTCCTGTTTGCTATTCATTGAGGCTAGAGGTTTGCAGGGATATCTTGATGGTGGAGCACCAAAACCAGTTGCTGCAGTTCTAGGTTATAATAAGTGGAAATCAGAAAACTCCGTTATTATGTCTTCGCTAATAAATTCTATGCAACCTTCCATTTCACGGGGATACTTACTTCTTGATACAGCTAAGAAAATATGGGATGCTGCTTCATAAACTTATTTGCAAATTGGAAACTATGCTCAGAGGTATGAATTGCGACAGAAAGTTCATGAAACAAATCAGGGAGATCTGACTATCGCTCAGTATTTTACTGAACTTAGCGGGTTATGATAGGAATTGGACTATTACTAAGAATTTCAAGCAAAATGTGTTGATGATGTGACTTAAGTTCAGAAGTTGATTGAGGTAGGACGAGTGTATGATTTTTTGGCTGGCCTAAATAATGAGTATGATCATATTCGAGTTCAGGTTTTTGGACGGGATCCTTTTCCATCCTTGTGACAGGCATACTCATTTATATAGCAAGAGGAAACTAAGAGGAGTGCCATGGTTCACAGGTCTACAATGGATAAAGCGGGTTAATTGTAAATTCAGCAATCGAATAAATACAAGCTGTGAAGGGAGGTTCTTCGGATAGAGATCATTTGTTTTGTGACTATTGTGGGAAGAATAGGCATACGAAGGAATTCTGCTGGAAATTAAATGAATGCCCAACTAGGGGGCATGGAGGGAAGCAAGTCAATTCGTCGAGACCACAAGCACACGTATCTGATAGTGGAGTTTTATCTGAGGAACCATCTACTGCTGGTAGCTTTTCTGATAAGAAAATTCAGTCCCTAAACGGTTGTTGTCACAGCTTGAATCTTCCTCTTCTGCTGCAACTTCTAATTTTGTTAATTCAGGTAATGCTTTTCTTACCTCTCTTGCGAAAATTGCGAAACCTTCTTGGATAATAGATTCAGGAGCAAATAAACATACAAGAGGCTCTATAAACCATTTCCTCATATATTCTAAGTACCAAGGCGTAGGAAAAATTCGTATTGTGGAAGGTTCTTTTGTACCAATTTCTGGCACAGGTTCTATTGACTGTACTTCCAATATTAAACTCTTTTATGTTCTCCATGTTCCTTGATTTGCCATTAATTTGTTATCTGTTAGCTCAATCACGAAAGTACTTAATTATAAAGTAACTTTTTACCCTACTCATTGTATTTTTCAAGAACTAAACACAGAGAAAATGATTGGCAGTGGCAGCTTGCGCAATGGGCTGTATCTATTGGATGACATTTGTCAGTTTTCAAATTCAGGTACTAGTCAAGCTTTATTAGGAACTTTTAGAAATCCTTCCCAAGAAGTTGTTCAATGGCATAGGAGATTAGGCTATCCCTCTTTTTCTATTTTAGGATGTTTGTTTCCCACTATGATTACTAAGTGTGATTTGGATTCTTTAGTATGTGATGCTTGTGAACTTGCCAAACACACTAGGCATTTTTATCCTCCAATAAATAATAAAAGTTTAGTTCCTTTTGCTACTATTCACTCTGATGTATGGGGTCCTACTAAAACTGTCTCTCTTTTTGGTTATATATGGTTGGTGACCTTTATTGATTGTTGCACTAGATTGACTTGGGTTTATTTCATGAAAACAAAAAATGAAGTTTTGTCATGTTTTCAGAAATTTCATAAAATGATTTGCACCTAGTTTGATGCGCATGTTAAAATCCTAAGAACTGATAATGGTACTAAATACATGAATACAACTTTTTGTACCTATTTAGATTTTAATGGTATAATACAACAAACTAGTTGTGTCAATACTAGTGCTCAAAATGGAGTTGCTGAAAGGAAAAATAGGCATTTATTGGAAGTAGCTAGGTCACTTATGTTCACTATGAATCTTTCCAACCATATTGGGGTGATGCTATTTTAACTGCTGCTTACCTTATCAATCGTATGCCTCTTTGTACTTTGAATTTTAAAACTCCATTAGAGGTTCTTCAAGGAAAAAAATTCTTATATTGTGCCTCTTAAAGTCTTTGGTTGTGTTTGTTTTGTTTATCAGAATGGTCCAAGCAAATTAGATCCTAGAGCCTTGAAGTGTGTGTTTGTTGGTTACTCTACTACTAAAGGATATAAGTGTTATTATCCTCCTCTTAAGAAATATTTTATGAGTATGGATGTTACCTTTAAAGAATTTGTGCCTTATTTTTCTGTCCAGTCACCTCTTCAGGGAGAGAAATATCAGAAGGAAGAAGTGATAGATGACATTCCTTTCCAGGGGGAGATTCCGATAAAAATAAATAATGAGAGAGACCAACCACCCAAAACTCTAGGAAGATTGGATAGACCTAATTTGAAAACTTACACTCGGCGAACTAATACAGATGAAACCGTTGAGCATGAGACCTCTGATTAACCGTCTTCTCTAGTTTCAGTTTTTGAAAATACAGATGAACAAGAACCTGGTGAGTCTTCTTTAATTCCTGTTGATTCTGATTCTAATCTTGATTCTGGCCCTTCTGACAATGACCTTGATATTCTTATTGCCTTTAGAAAAGGAGTTAGAACATGCACTAGACATCCCATCTCCCATTTTATCTCCTATAACACTGTCTCCCTCCTATAGAGCCTTTATTTTGTTTGTTTCTTCTGTTTCTATACTGCAGGATTGGCGAGAGGCATTATAGGACCCAAAATGGAACGCTGCAATGGTTGAGGAGATGAGAGCTTTGGCAAAAAATGAGACATGGGATCTTGTAATTTCACCATCGTGGAAGATACCAGTTAGATGTAAATGGGTGTTTACAGTTAAACATAGGGAAGATGGTTCAATTGAGAGGTATAAGGCTAGATTAGTTGCCAGAGGATTTAGTCAGACCTATGGAGTTGATTACTAGGAAACATTTGCCATTGTAGCCAAGATGAACACTATCATAATTTTATTGTCTTGTGCACCCAACCTTGACTGGGAGCTACATCAATTTGATGTTAAAAATGCCTTTCTACATGGTGATTTGAAAGAAAAGGTGTACATGGAGATTCCTCTTGGATTTATTGATGACAGGACTATGCGGAAAGTATGCAAGCTGAAGAAGTCATTATATGGGCAGAAACAGTCACCAAGAGCATGGTTTGAAAGGTTTAGTAAAGCCATGCTTTCTTTTGGGTATATTCAAAGTGATGCTGATTATACATTGTTCATTAAACATCATGCAGGTAAGATCACGTTACTTATTATTTATGTTGATGATATAATGGTGACAGGGAATAATAAAGAAGAAATGACTCACTTGAAAGATTTGTTAGCTAGGGAGTTTGAGATTAAGGATTTGCGAAATTTGAGATACTTTCTTGGAATTGAAGTTGCTAGATCCGAAAAAGGAATTTTTATCTCTTAAAGAAAATATATTCTTGATCTCTTTAAAGAAATTGGGATGTTGGGATGTAAGCCGGCAGAATCACCCATTGAAGCTAATCACAAGTTTCAAGCTGGAGTGGGAAGTCCAATTGATGTAGGCAGATATCAGAGGTTGGTTGGAAGACTAATTTATCTTTCCCATACTAGACCAAATATTACCTATGCTATTAGTCTAGTGAGTCAGTACATGCTTGACCCTCGGGAATCTCACTTAGAAGCTGTGCATCGAATTTTGAGATATTTGAAATCAGGTCCAGGTAAAGGGTTGTTATTTTCCAAACATTGCCATTTGAAAATAAAAGGCTACACAGATGTAGATTGAGTTGGTTCCCTTGATTATAGAAGATCGACTTCAGGTTATTATTTTTTTCTTGGTGGAAACTTGATCACATGGAGAAGCAAGAAACAGATTGTCGTTGCTAGGTCCAGTGCAGAAGCCGAGTATAGAGCTATAGCACAAGAAATTTGTGAACTTCTATGGTTGCGTAGAGTGATAAAAGAATTAAAATTATTTGAAACAGCAGATACATTCTTGTTTTGTGATAGTAAAGCAGCCATCATTATAGTGAATAATCCAGTGCAGCATGATCGAACTAAGCATATAGCGATTGATCGTCACTTTATAAAAGAAAAGATAGTTGAAGGTTCCATTAAAGTTTTCTATGTGACTTCAAAGGAACAACTGGTTGATGTTTTCACGAAGGGCTTGAGTAGCAAGTTGTTTCATCCTTTGGTTTGTAAGTTGGGCATGTGTAATATCTTTGCACCAACTTGAAGGGGAGTGTTGAGATTTTGTAATTATTTTATTTCCTAGTTTAGGTTTTTTCCTACTTTAGATTACTACGTATTAGAACTAGATTTTGTGTATATATAGGATGGAAATTGTATAGAGAATGTGAATACAGAATAATAAAAACCCTATTTCTTCAAAACTTCATATTGTTTATGGATTGATTAAGTCCAAACTGAAAAATCGCATATGTGCAAATAAATGGACTATTTATGTTTGAATTGGATAACTGCTTAAGCTTAAAGTTGTTGAGGACTACCCAAGCCCGAATTTATTGTGGACTGCTCAGTCCAAATTTATTGAGAATTGCTTAAGCTCGAAATTCTTGAGGACTGCTTAAATCTGAGTTTATTGAGCTTCGTTTCATTATGCTACTTGCACTTCTATGATGAAAAACGAGAATAAAAGTATATGTACATGCGCTTATGATAAGTATTTAGACTTTGAAGCAACCAAAGAAAGATAATCTACAGCCATATATTGCCATTCATCAAATGATGGAGCCATGTTGCCCACTGCCTCAATGATACCATGATAGCTAGCATCAAGGGCTTGGCCAATAATTAATGTAGTCTTTTGTTAAATGCAAATATTTTATCATGAGAAAATAATCAAATGTCAAGATTGATTTCTTTAGATTTAACCTCTATATGATCCATAGAAATATAATCTCATTAAATACTTGATTTAATCAACTCATGTCGTGCATATACATTATTAAAATTAAGTTATTAATATTGATTATTGATCGACCATAGACTAAAGGAAATGTTATAACAAATAATTCATGGAAATCTCCAATAGTATTATTATTTTTTATATCATCAAAAAGTGATACTATGCTAATTTAAGTTGAAGTAACCTATTTAAATTTACTGAATTTATAAACCACAATAGAACAATATTCTTTTCTTTTTTTTCCTTTTAAACAACCATGCAACAAAGTTGTGTTAAACATATATAAGTCATTTACAGATGCTTCGGTAACAGTAATCCATATAGGAATGAGTCAATTAGCTGGAAATATAGCCGCGGAAAGAATAATCTGTATATTAGATTTTCTTAATTTTATGAGATTAAGTTATCTTAGCCAATATACAATAGCAAGATCAAGTCATTAAATGGTACTAATTTACTAAATTATCATCAATGATGATGTTTTACATGAATAATAAATAATGGATCATACTATTTATGTAAATATCAATAAAACAAAAATACAAATTTGTCAAAGCGAAATACGTGTTATAGCTTAAAATGCCAACGATAAGAAATTAGCTCTATAAAGCCAAATTAAAAAATTCATCAAACTATTGGTTAACAGAACCATTAAGTTCATACTTTACAACAAATAGTCTATAAAATCCAAAATAGTTAAAACCATGTTCATGACACCAATGAATAAACACCACAAGAAAATTGCCAATAGAAACAGAAATTTCTGTTTCTAAAAGGGAAAAATCCACTACTAAAACTATTTAGAAATGAATGAGAAACGGATTTTGTCCCTAACAACTTGGGCATTTCTAAATTAGTTTAGAAATAGATACAACTATTCGTTTCTATTATGGCAATGGATTTATATGTTTCTCATTTTTCATAAATCCATTTCTAATTCTTGATATCTTGGGAACAAATTTCGTTTCCGATCCACCTCCATTTAGTCTCTAAATTTATTTCTAATCCGTTGCTGATCCATTTTTGTTTACATTTCTAATTATTTTTATCTATTTCCAATATCTAACAAAAAATACAACCAAAATACCGTTGCTAATTCTATTACTAAATTATCTTTTGTTACTAAATCCATTTCTAGGCTTAAGGTTAGCAAATAAAATTTATCTGCGTTCCATTTCCAAATTCGTTCTATTTTTCCAATTGAAAAAGCTCCATAATTTAATATTTTAATCCTGCCCTGTTTCTAATTTTTAATTTATACATTTTTAATGAAACTAACTTAAAATCAAATAGAGAAAGCTCACATAAAATTAAAATAATTTTAAGTATACATAAAATATTAAGATAATAGAAATCCTCTAATAAATACAAATAATTCTAAGTTTCATATTTACCAATAAACATATATTTTTTAGAATATATCAACTAAAATATATCTAGATAATACCATCATCCTAAGCATTAGTGTGAGTATCTAAAGAAGACTGTGATGTAGAATGTTGTAAAGTGGGAGCTGATGGAACTTTAGATGCCAAATAAGTATGAACAAGCTCTGCAACTTGTTGCTGTAACTTTTCCTGCATCAATTATTGTTGTTGTTGCAACTTTTATTGATACCACATCTCCAGCTTTTTCATTCATTGTTCTAATATTTCCTAAATTCGAGCATCAATATTTTCACCACCTTGTTCTTGAAGGCGAGATGTAGCAGAAGAGCTATAAGTGCTGGAGTGACCAAAGAAAAAGATGCTTGCGAATTGAGACCGTACACTCACTGCTTCTTGACACCACCAACTTCTTGTAGGTATATCTGAGTAGCATCAACTGAGCATAGTTGACTAAACCCCTTTTCAGGTTGAGATTCACTTTGAACTTTAGATACAACGACCTCCTGAAAGAAATAAATACATATAATGACAAGTACTTACACTTTAATTGCTGACATATAAGAAGAATAGTATTTGATTTCAATGACTGTCAACTTACAAATATATTTTTAGACCTTTGGTCCACAAGTTTTCGATCCTTCTTTCTAATGTGTGTCACCTCCAAAACCTCATGTGGAAGTGGTGGTCAATTTAATTCAGGCTCCTAAATTTTTGACCATAGTTATTACATTACCCATGGAAAAGTAAATAACTGAGTATTAAATTTAATTTGTACGAAGAAAAAAAAAACAAAATGTTTTGTGTGTACTATGTGAGGGATAGAGCCTCCCATATGTCATGAAAGACCAGCTCTTGGGCTATCAGTTTCAGTAAGTTGACTCTTAGAACACTTTTCAAATTTTGCTTTAAATTTCGGAGTCTTCCAATGAGGCTTCCAACTATTCTAAATATCATTTGAGATATACTTGGGCACATTCTTTCGCTATTTACCAAGCATGCGCTTATAGCATTCTGCAGCCTTCTTACTCTAAATTTTTATTTTTTTACAAATACCTCAATCTCCTCATCTCACACATAATGTTTCTAAATCCATAAAGAACAAACAAAAAATATGGACACATAAAATGAACATCGTTATCATAATAAAATATTTTATAAGTTTGAAAATAGTTATGGCACCATTGAAGATAGTTACTTAAAAAATAATAGAAACTATTTGAGTTGTCATGGGATGATGTCTACTAAAAAAATTCAGATTATGTATTCTATTTTTAATGTACAAGTTATATAATATCTTGAGGAAAATATAATCCAAAGAGAAAAGAATAGAGTATAGCACCTTAAGCTCTTGCTAGTATATGTCCTTTGTTTCTAGATGCACAGACTTCTAGTCATAACCCATTGGATCTAATTTCTTTATGAAAGATTCAGTAATTTTACTAACAAAATTATATGGCTCCATACTAAAACAAGTAGAAAGCAATCAATAGCTTCATGTAAATAAAAAACCTTCTATTTGCAGAATCAAAATATATGTACATAATAGAGTTTTTAAAAAGAATATACTTACTTATTTCCTACAAGTCAAAGGATTACTCGACTGCCTATAGTTTTAACGGAGGTAGTTGAGGATCCAATAACTTTTGTTTGAGTAACAGGGATATATGATGATAATAGTGCACTTGTGACTGGTGTAGAATCAGATGGGCCTAAGTTAGTTGTTATTGTTAGCTGTGGTGGTGGGAGTAATTGTGGTTGTGCTGCTTGCTATGGCTGTGAATGAGAAACTGAATGTGCTGCTTAGTATGGCTGAGAATGAGAAAATGGTCCATTTTTAGCTCTCTATGAATGTCCACTTCCACCTCTCCTCGGTATGATTTCTAGGTACCTATGCTACAATATTAGTAGTCGTTTATAAAGTAAATACAAAATAAGAGGAAAGAATAGGACTGGAAAAAGGTTCGCGCTTATAGAAGAGCTACAAAGGCAGACGCGAATTCAGTGCGAGCGAAGACAGAAGAAAGTTTAACATTGATGAATGCATCTCAATTATTAGCATAAATTGTGATCCGATTAAAGAATCATACAACATAACAAATAATGAATATTACATCAACAAATATAGATAAAATGCAAATAACAAAACAAAATAGATATTAAATAGTAAACAAGGTCAAATAGCAAACATTAACTACTACTGCTTTATAAGTTTAGTTGCAGCTATCAATATATAAGAGTTGTATTCAATACCAAATTTCATTTCTATATGCACTATATAAGAGCTGGTGCAAAAAAAAAAAGCTAGACTTTGGACTAACTTGACTGCAGATAGCATTTTTTAATTAAAATTTGAGAAAAATTATGATGATACAGTAAGTAATAGAATCTTACAGTAAATTCTTAAATTGACATTAAGGGAAATTTCCAAATGTCTAACTTTTCTAGGATCAGTAATTGGCTCAAAAAATCTTTTATAACCTTCTAATTAACATAAAGCACATGAAATACATATAAAATGCAAAACAAAATAGATATTAAAGTATAAACTGCAAACTATTAAAGTATAAGCATGTTTGCAACAGAGCAGGAAGGAAAATAGTATATTTTGAGATTATTATTACCTGTATGGGTAGAGAAATGTCTGTTCCTTGGTGTAATTGCTACAATAAAGAAGTGGAAGAAGAAAAAATTAAAAAGAAAAGGAAGAAAAAGAATTTCAAAACTATAAAAAAAAAATTTAAAAAAACAACAGTTGCTTTGGCTCACCAGAAAAAGCAGAGTAACCAGGGGAACCAGGTAGCCAAACCAATAGATGATCCTCTTTACCAAATATTCAACAATTAAAATATAATAAGAGAGATATTTAATTATTGGGACCATTACGAGAAAAAAGCAATAATAAAATTTAAATAGCCAAATTAAATTAGATTAACAAAAAAGTCAAAATAATTTGATCGTTCATTTAATTCCTATTACATAGATTATCCATGACATAAAGGAGACCATTAAAAAGCAAAATTTTGCATATTGAAATTGATCTTTGTCATTCATTGACACTATCATCACTTGATTCTAAATTGAGTTCTACGTCATCATTTGATTCCTTAGTATTTGATTCAATGTTGAGGACTATATACATGAAATCACAATTTGGATCACTAAGCACAATAGTCTCATCATCATCTATAACATCAAATGAAATGGCTTTAATATCATCCTCCTGCAATGGCTCAAATCTGTTGATTGTGTGGTTGTAGATAATATAGGGATTGCAACATCACTTCTAGCTTTTATTTTGTAAACAGCTTGCCAATCACTCTTATTATGTCAAAAAAATAAAAATAACATTTAAAATATATTATTTTATCCTTGCTTATCTATATTTCTATTGTTAACAAATATATTAATCAACCTATTAAATTATATTTAATTAAATCTTAATATAATAAAATTAGAAAATTACAAAAATTTTAAACATAAAAAGTATAATAAAATAAAATAAATTAGTGTATCTTTTTTACAATTTTAAATTTCTTAATTTTTTATATTTTTTTAATCTTAATCATCAATTTCTTTTTTATCAAAAGTAGGTATAAGATTTAATTTAATTTTGATTAATTTGATTTAACTTAACTTAATATTACAAAGTCAAAACTTAATTTTGACTTAAGGTGTTATTACAATAAAAAAAGTTATTGTTAGGGTAAAATTGACATAAAAATTAATATGAGATGAAATTATAACCACACTCAAAATTGGGTGATTAGGCCCAAAAATTTCCACATTGCAAGCTTGGCCAAAATTCTAAATAATATCAGACCTGAAATTGGTCAAAAAGATAAATTATACAATTTTTTCAATTAAAATTAAATTGATTCGAAATATTAAATACTAAATGTGAAAATTTTGTATTTAAACTATGTATCTTTTCCTTGTAGACAACAAAACTAACATAACAGAATAACCCTTCAAATATTCGTCCGATTCCCGAGAAAGTCACGAAGCAATACACAACTTTTGTCTTAAATCATTGCTACGAGGCATCTCTTACCGAACAATGCTCTTCTCCTCCACTTCTCTTTTATTCCATTATTGGTTCAGTTTATTACTATTACTATACTATGGTCTCTGTTGCATTCTCTCTCTAGAACGCGCCATCTGACTCGACCCTATCCATGGCCGATTCCGCCCGCCGGAAGCCGAGTTCTCAAACGCGGAAACTATCGTGGTGTTGTTCCTTAACTGGACATCCGCCCAGCCCTGAAAACCCTGTAATAATAGCCAAACCTCACCCTAAAAAGCTTGAATCAGTCTCCAAACCTAGTTCCAACTCGGTTCCTAACTCACCGCTTAGCTCCAAATCCGGGTTACATTTCGTGGGTAGAATCGACCCGCGAAGAATACTTTCTCCTGGCCGTGTCTCTCCAATAGATTCTGATCCAACCGTCGATCCCATCCATGAAATCGTCGCTGGTCCATCTCCAGCTGTCGATTCTGCTCCGAAGTCAAGATCTAACTCTTCCCGGGGCAAGAATGAGGCCTCTTTATCACATTCGTGTTCTGGGTCGGAGCCATGCGGAGGCCTGTTTGATGTGAGGCTGAAATTGAGGGGGAAGAAGGGAGCTGCTTTAGTACTGGAAACGACCTCGGAGGTCCTAATTGCGAATTCGGAGGTTTTTGCGGGGTTGATTGCGGAGTATCGAAAAGGTTTGGGGTTGGCGAGTGATAATAACCTTAATAATGATTCGTTGAAGATGTGTAGAATAGAGGTGCCTGATGTGGAGAATTTAGGGGTTTTTCAGGACACAATTGAGCTAATGTTTGAAGAGGATATTACTAAGAAACTCTTGAAGATTGGGGTTTATAGAGCCATCGATATACTTGAGGTTAGTGCTCTCTGTTATTTCTTTTACACAATATATGTTGTTTTTATGTTTTTGTTTCTGGGTTTTAGCAGAATTGTTATGTAATGTGTGTCGAATACTTATGAGACCTTAAATTGCCATGTTTGTTTGGTGTGCTTGTTGTCTCCCTTCTTTTTTTCTTTCTTTTAAGCTTAAGCAAGTTTGAATACATGATAATTGAATTTGGGGAAGAACATTTTACTATGAATTTTATCTGAACTTTGTAATTTTAGTTTGAATAACTTAAGCTGCTTCCATATTTGGTTACCTTTGTGAGGAAGGAAAGAAAACAAATGGATCATGTTACTAAAGAAGCCTTACCACATTAAAATAAAACATAAGCATATAATTTTCGATTTTATGTTTTACATTTCTTACCAAGTTTACATGCAACCTTTTGCATTGGTATTAATGGTTGCCAAGTCTCAGTTGTCAAGGATGAGTGTGCCAATATCCAAAATTGTTGATGTGGTATATTGTGCTTCACAAAATCACATTTGTACAAGTGCAACAAATTTAGTACAAATTAAGGAAGTCATACATATTTTGATCTGTCAAAATGTGAGCCAATACTCTCAAACTTCTTTTATAGAAGCATTGGCAGGTTGGCACATATCCTTCTTGGGCCTGCAATAATTGATGCCGACATCAAAGATTGTGTAAATAACTGATGAAAAAATTACAAGAAAAAAAATGTGAAAGTTAGATAAGATAAAACTATGGTTTTATTTGATTTGGTGGATAATAGTTATTACCGAAAACATTCTTTGGATAGGATAGACCCAAAAAATAGGGATCTGTATTACCAAAACCCAGATAGCTTGAGATTAAGATTTTAGTAGAATTGATGTGATACATACTGTATTAGACAACTCTATGAATCATGCACCCGGGCTCTTTTATAGACACACACACAGGTATACAAACACACACCCATAATATGGTACACACACACATCGCTGTGATATCATTTTGTTTGTTTTTTATGCTTCTTCACTCGTAAAAGTTTTTGAAAAACACAACTTAAGAGACTTAAGGTTAGATTAATGTTTCTGAACTTTCGGTTCAACAACTTTATACTTGGTAATAACTGAAAGTTCATCATTCTGTTACTATACACAGCATAAACTGTACATAATAGATCAGTTTTCCTTTTTTAGGACATCCTGAAATATATTTTCAAGTGTTTAGGAAACCAATTGTCCAAACATCAATTATAAACCACTTTTTTTGCAAATTGGATGCGGCCTATAGGGTGCAAATTAAAGGCGCAAGGTGCACTAAGGTGCAAAGGGCTCTCGGAGCTTAGGCGCTAGGAGCAAGGCAAAGGTGCGTGCCTGTTTGCAGTGAGGCACATGAAAAAAATGAACAAAAAAAATTAAAATTGGAAAAAAAAAATTGCTGATCATAAAAGGGAACATATGAAATCTAGATGAAGAAGTGGAGGCTGGATCACAAAGGACATCACTGGTTCTTGTGTTGCATTTTATTCCTTTTAACTTATTTATTTATTTATTTATTTTATGTAAGCAGGTGCTGCTAGACAGCTTTATATTGAAATAAAACACTAGGTGACTTGTTCAAGGGGGAAAAAAAGAAAGAAAGGCGCGCCTCTCTTGAGCCTTAGGTGCAAAGAAGGCGCGAAAAGGCACATGCCTCTGCACAGAGGCGATAGCCTGAGTGAAGTCGCCCTCATGAGGACTGTTGAGGCGCAAGCCCTTGAGCCTTAAGTAAGGTGGGCCTTTAATGCTTGTTGGCCCCCAGGGATGCTTTACTGCTTGTAGTGTAAATTTCTCAAATTGGTATTGTCATTAACGTCTGTCCGATATTATTGAATTATACACCAGAACAATTAAATACGCAATCTTATATCACAAGCACATTGAGGTCATGTCACATGTGGTCAGTCTACAAATGCACCAAATATCCTTGTTGCATTTTTACCATTGGGTACTATAGTTCACATAAGCGGTGAGCGATCTACCACATTGGTGCCATGCAGATTGTGCATTGTTTGCTGAGATTGAATTGTCTATAGCAGAGCTGATGTTATAAAAAAATTTATTCTCAAATTTCCCATCACAAACAAATCGGATACGGTTAAGATTCCCCAAACGCTGTCCCTTGATTTTTATTTTCGTGATGGTTAAAAGATCTTTAGGATGAAACTGGAGGGAGTTGTTTAAGAAATTTTGACTCGATGATATGATAAAGATATAAATATGAACAACCTACAAAACAAGAGCTTATAGATCATGTTGGTCTCTTTTATATTCCAGGATAAAGCTGGATAAATCTCTGGCGTCATGTGGTTAGCATAGAAAAAATGTGTATGGAAGCTTAAATATTGAAAATTTTTGTTTTATGGGTGAGTGGTGTTTGTGTTTAATTCATCTAACAAGTTATTCTGAAACTATCATAGGTATCTGCTAGCATCATGTTTACCAAAGGTGTTTTGTCTTGTTTGAAATACCTTGAGGCTGTTCCTTGGACTGAGGAGGAAGAGGAAAAACTAAGGGGTCTTTTTTCAGTGTTCAAGTTTGAGGAGGCAGCAACTCAAGATATTTTGGCCAGACTCAATTTGTGTAATTCAGTAGGTGCCCAACAAAATTTAGCTAGACAGCTAGTTTGGTCTATCACCACCTGTACAGATGCTAATGCTAGAAATGAACTGAAGTCATTAGTTAAGGGTCTTTTTTGCAAAAGCTCAATCTATGAGAAGGACCAACCTGAACTTGATAAGAAGGATCTCTATGTTGTTTGTCAGTCCTGTCTAGGTTCACTAGCAACCCTCATGGAGGAGGCCTCGCACACCTCTCCCAATGGGAGCGTGATAAAGAAAGAAAGAGGTAAACCATTGATTGAACGCATCTCCAGACAGGTTGACAACATAAATTGGTTGCTGGACATCCTTCTTGATAGGCAGATGGGTGAGGAATTTGTGGATATGTGGACAGATCAAGGTGACCTACTTGATTTGCATGAGAGTACATCTCCCATGATCAGATATGAGCTTAGCAGGGTTTCTGCAAATCTATTCATCGCAATGGGGACCAGAAAACTGCATTGTCGCTCAGAAGCAAGAGCAGGACTTCTCCAGGCATGGTTTTGTCCAATGCTATCAGATTTTGGTTGGCTGCAGAGATGCAAAAAGGGGTTGGACATGAAAATATTGGAAGAAGCCATGGGTCAGACACTGTTAACGCTTCCTCTGAAGCAGCAGTATACACTATTTATGGAATGGTTTAGGTGTTTCTCCAAGCATGGCAGTGAATGCCCTAATCTAAGCAAAGCATTCCAGATTTGGTGGCGCCGATCATTCCTCAGAGGCTCAGAAACTTATTCCATTGAATCTAGGTAATTGGGGAGGGTTGTCCTGTTATTTTCCACTCCCGTGACGTCGCTAAATGTTAGGTTGAGGATTCAGAAATAACTGGAATTGAATAATGTATACTAACCGTGTAGAATTGTTGTAATAGCTAGTAGAGATAAATGGTAACATATTCTTTTCTTTTTCTTGTTTTGATTGGCGTGATTTTTAAGTTAAAATGAGTTGGTTAACTTTTGGGTCATTTTCACTTGGATTAATAATTGTGATTTTAACCTAACTGCTCAGTTCATTTTTAATTTTTCAAGAAACAAATTAAATATTAGGAACAATAGTAGTTCCTAATATTTATTTGGGTCAATAATTTTTTCATCCAATGTATACATATAATATTTGCCAAGTGGATGAAAGAAAACCTAAAATACCCATGTATTAGGTAGTAATTAAGTCATTTACATCCTAACAATTTACTCTTAAAATTTCATCATGATCCTACATTTTCACATTTCATTAATAATTATGCTTTTCGCTAAAATAAAATGATTTTACAAGAGTTTCATTATGACTTTGGATTTTTATATTTTATTTTGACGAGAGGTTTAGATATTATTGAAATATGAAAATGTAAGGTCATTTTAGGTTCCTCACAGACTTGAAGGTGCCACAATGCAAATCATGGAAACTTTAAGGACAAATTTATGCATTAGGGTAATCCTAATATGATCCACCATATTTATTTATTTATTTGAGTAAATATCAAATCTGCCATTAACTCTTGCATCTATCTACCTAATTGTCATTAAAAAATTATAAAAAATAGTTATTTCAAATAATAAAAGGAAGCTTTTATAATACTCTCTGTCCCATAATATTTGTTCTTTTGACTTTTTCATAAAATTTAAAAAACACATTAATTATAGTATCACATCATACTTTTTCAAAATTGCCCTCTTTAAAACAAAGAAAGGCTATTTTAAGAATTTAAAACCATTTACAATGAGGGTATAAAGAGAAAAGTAAATATCTCTTGAGTTAAATGGATAAATATTTTGAGACATTTAAAAATAGAAATATGAATAAACATCATGAGACAAAGGGAGTGATTGACAATATTATTCCTACAAGAATTATTTAATCTATCATTGAAATTAATTTATATATATATACACACTAAACCCAAAACATTGTTTTATGAATAGTGTAATCATAATTAAACAACATCTTTTTTTGTTATTTCTATTCTATCCTTTTAGTTTTGAAATTACATAACAAACTCATTAATTAAATAACGTTTTATCCATAAAACCATATTACTTTCATATTTTCTCTAATTTACCTTTATTATTGGTTAGTTTTTTTCCTTATCTTCTTTTTTAACATAATGATGTTTTGCATTGTTTGATTGCAAATAGTGTTAAACGAACAGTATTTTCTTACTATTGTCGGTAAGATTCTTCCTTGTTTTTCTTATTTTTCTTAAACAATGATGTCTAAGCCTTTTTTTATTTTTTTTAAATAATGATGTTTTGCGCCTTTTGATTGGTGCATGTTAAGTTCAAACTTCTCTTGGCGAGTTATAATTTCTATACCTAAGATCATCCGGATTCTGTTGGGAGTAATTTGGTTGATAACCACCCCCCAATTATTGCAGAAGAAGGCAAGGATCTTTGGTAAAGAAACCTCACTCCAATATGATAATCTTCCACTTACAAGATAAGACTCTTGCAATCTAGTTGATCATTAGCCTTTGTCCCCTCTGGAGGAACCCATAATGTGTACTTTGTAGGGATGAAGTACCAAGCACGAATGTCTTCTATATCTTGCTTAGTCATTATGGAATTTAGGTTTTTAACTCATTGCCTAGGATGAACAGGTCAAGCTCCTTGTGGTTTGGGGGATTACTCGGGGGTTGATTCATCTGATAATTGAGGAATTGACATCCCAAATCCCACGTTAAAGGCCAAACCAGAACCTCTATGACAAGTAAAGGAGGGCATATTTTATAACATTCATCGGAGCAACTAAATTTCCTCCTTAGAATCCGACTCAGAATCCACAATACCCATGACCAAGTTACTTTCCTCCAAACCCCTTCCCCTACTATCGCAACCCATGGATCCAGAAGTTTCATAAGCAGGTGCCTTACTCTTATTTTGGCAACTAGAACTCATCTTCTAAACAAAATTCAGAAAGAAAATGAGAAAAGTTAAAGAAAACAAGTAAGATAACAGTAAAATTTACCTGAACGTCTAGAAAGGTAGAATCCAAGTATGAAAAGAAGTCAGTCTGAAGGCAGTCGTAGAAAAATCCAGAAAATGTAGTTGTGGCCCTTATAGCAAGAAAAATCTGCTAAAACATCACCGAGAGTAGAAACGCCACACCTGGTGAAGAGTCGCCTTTTCAAATTTAAAAACAATTGTCATTAAAATGGCAGCTACATCGTGCTTTTATCCAAAAGCCCCTAGCGCCTACTGCTTTCAGAATTACAGGTTATATGGGCTGCTTGTAGTAGGCCCAACTATTCTTCAACCAGGTCCACATCTATAAAAAGCATCGCGCTCGAGTACTGGATCAAAAGTGCTAAGTTATATGTTCTTAAACATATGGAGGCCGTAGTTGGGTGAGCAAAATAGAGTATCATCTTATCGGCCACCAAAGAGGGGGATATGTGATAAACAAGGGTTTTGCCAAGTACCCAAAAGATCACGCCACATAAGAGAATTTATAGATATGTGCCAACTTTCGGAATATAATGCCCAAATTTCATGCTCCCTCAATCATATATCTCACTCTAACTTCCAATATGTATATGAAGAAGAGGGTTATCTACATAAAAGGCTAATGACACTTTCAACTACTATATATGATTTAGAGAAACCATTATTTAGATCATTATCACATTATTGCTATTATTAGAAAACATTAGGGATATCATGGACTTGAATCCAGATATAGAACTTGTGAAGTGGGACATTCTATGGTTGTTCCTCTAATCCTAGTTTTTCAAAAAGGAGAAGATGTTGATCGAAAGTCCATGGACTTATAGTTATTACTCTCGATAAATGATCAGCCTCATGTAAGAATTGGAATAACAACAAATTCTTAGATACTTGTCGAATATTGAACTCAAATATTATCTATCTATATATATATAATAAAGGAGAATCGTAAATTTTTGTTGAATGTTGACATGGCAATTCTTTTGAAGAAAGAGAGTCTCTAATATTTGAGTATTTATATTTAACTAATTTGAGGAAAATTTTTAAATTTTTGAAGAAAAAATATATTTCTCATTAAAAATTCTCCCTCTAATTTATGTTTTTTTATGAGAGTTTTAAAAACAATAACCTTTGGTATTTTTCTTTTTAATTCTTTATGAGATTGTTAAGCATCACATCTTATCAATATTTCATGATTTATGTTTTGAATTTGCATAATGATCTTTCAACAATATATATCAATTGGTTGAAAGAGTGTTAAGCATTGTTAAGTAGTTCATTAGAAGCTTCAAATTATAAATTTAGATGATTCATTCAAATGAGTTTCTTGACTTTTACTTTTTTTTTTTTTAGCTATTTGATAACAGCCTACATGGTTCTTCTCAAACATTAAATAATCTTTTAAGTATAAACACTCATTTTGTTTTTTTTTTACTTATTTTACAAATCAAAATAAATAAATATAAATATGGATAAAAAATGTATTACCAAAAAATATATCGGATATTAATTGCAATAAATAAAGTAATAGTCTCAACATATTTATGTATGCATTTATATGCTTCAAATTATTTCTCCAACCGGATACAATATTTATACAATAATATGTTTTCTCTATTTCAATTGGACACATATAAATACTATATTAAGATTCTTTTTTTTTTTTTCAAAGTTTATTACACGAAGATTTCACTCATTAGTTAGAGTAAAAATTTTCAATTTCAAACACATTTCAATCATAATTTGGATGTACTTTAATTTTAAGTAAATTATTTAATACATATATTTTATATATTAAAAAAATATATTACATAGTCGCGCAAAAGGGTAGAAAACCGCCTAGTAAATATATAATCCTGAAACAAAAAATATTTGCACAAAGCTGAATTGGTGCTCTATTCTTTGAGCTTTCTTTTTTTATCTTTTTTTTACAAATTTTTTGACTTTTTAATAAGTTTTAAGTATTTTCTTTTTTCTTTTGCAATATAATTTAATCTTAAGAAGATAGAAAACAAATTAAATTAAATTTTAAAATATAATCTTATCTATTTATTTCTATACATAAATATCTTAGAGATTTTAGCTATTCAATTCCATTATGCAGAGTCTCAATATCAGAGCTATTGGCAGTGTCGCTCGAGACGCATTGCAGGAAAGGTATTTCAGTATTCTAGCTCGAAAGCTTATGAATGCTTGCATTTTAATCTTTATTTTCTATTTGATGGGTCCTTTGGTTTCTCATATATTCATTTATTTGGCAGGACAATATTTGTCAAATTAACCCATTCTCTAACTCATATGTAAATATTACGAAGTATGTTTCTAACTAAATGCATAGCCATTTTTAATTCTACGAAGTTATTTTGATAAAAATGATTCATTTTCCAGATTTGCAAGTCCATTTTATGAACAATATGTTTCGAATTTCAAGAATATTTTTAATATTTTAATTAACTTTTAAACATAAAATTAAATTACAATATTTTATAATTCAAAACAATAATTTTTAAAATTTATGTAAATTGTGAAATAATATATATGTACTAAGAACAATTTATACATTATATATAAAATAATAAAATATGAACTATAATTTTTAGCAATAAAACAATCTGCGGACTTTACTTAGTTATATACTAAAATGGAAGCAAAACTCACTGTTCATGTCATTTAAACCATCATTTTCTTGTTCAATTCCTTTTTTACCCTCTCTTTTGCATCATCAGATAAAAAGTCCCGGTTCCATACGTTTTGATATTGTTGAGTCTTGGGCTTATGGGTAAGGGTCATCTCAAGCCCATTATTTCACAAATTTTCTCTTTTATTTTTAATATTAATTATGTTATTCCTTTCAAAAATAAAAAATCACGTTATATAACATGAACTAATGACTTCAAAAATATGGTTGTTTTATGAGAAATAATGAATTGACAGTGTTGGGTTTTTGTTGGCATCAGATCCAATCTCACATAAATACCATCAAACACATATATATGTTGGAAAAATGGAGGTGCTTTAGGTTAAAGTTATTGCCACTTGTCTTTCCAAATTCATTTGTGATAAATGATAATGTTGTAGCTCTAATGTTGTTACCTGATTATTCCTTTATTTGTTATCTTATTTAACCAACTTTTACTTGCTCCTCAATAAAAAAAAAAAACAATTCATCTTATTTTTTTCAAGAAAAGCGCACTACATTTAGGATGACATACTTAACTGACACTGTTCTATTTTTTGTATAGATGGCTAGCATTGATGAAAATTCTATGGATGTCGATGAGAGGATTATTAATCTAAAAGAAGATGATGTAATTGTGGCTTTAGAAAATGTTTCTACCGGAATGTCAACAAAAACCAAGAGAATAAGGAAGTTTACTTCAATGGTGTGGAATCATTTTGAATTGATGGAAGGGAAGAGCAAGAAAATAATTGCAAAATACAAGGCTTGTGGAAAGATATATACTGCTAATAACAAGTATGGGATAGGTAATATAAAACGTCACATACTTGTATGTCCTAGAAGAGATACTAGAGATGTAGGGCAAACTTTGCTATCACTTAGTGATGGATCTATTGTGAATCCTAGATTTAATGCTGATGAGTTTAGATAATTGATTGTTTCTGCTGTTATTATGCATGATTTGCCATTTCAGTTAGTTGAGTGGGTGGGGGTTAGAAACTTATTACTGCATTTGAAAGTTGGTTTGCATCTCATATTAAAGAATACTTGTAGAGCTGATTGTTTAAAGACATGATAGGGAAAAGGTTAGCATGAAGTCTTTGTTAGAATCAACAGTAGAGAGGATAGTTTTAACTGCAGATTGTTGGACTTTTTTTACTATTGATGGATATATTTGCTTAACGGGGCATTTTATTGATAAAGATTAGCACTTGCAAAAGAGAGTTCTAAACTTTTATTATATGCCACCTCCACTTACTAGGGTAGCTTTATGTGAGAAAATTAGTAATTTCTTGTGTTCTTGGGGAATTGATACTCGAATTTTTCAGTTACTTTGAATAATGCAACCAATAATGATATGTGTGTGTTGATATGTTAAAAAATCATTTGGGGGCTAGAGGAGTATTATTGAAAGAGGGCGATTTTTTTCATTTGAGAAGCTTTGCTCAATCTTGAACTTAATAGTTCAAGAAGGCTTAAAAGAGATTGATGCTTCAATTATTAAAGTTAGGGAATGCATTAAGTATGTGAAGGGATCTCAAGCTAAAAGAGTCAATTTATGGATTGTGTAAAAATTTGTACTTTAGAAACTAAAAAGGGTCTTAGATGTTCCTACTAGATGGAATGCAACATATTTAATGTTAATAGTGCTTTATATTATTAAAATGCTTTTTTGTATATGGGCATCAGTGATTCAAATTTTCAACATTGTCCAACTATTGATGAGTGAGATAAAATAGAAAATATTTACAAGCTCTTAGAAGTCTTTTATGATATCACAACTCTCATTTTAGTACCAAATATCCCACAACAAATTCGTATTTTCCTTTAGTATCTGCTACTCATTTAACTTTGAAGGAGAATATGTCTAGTAGTGATGCATACATGAGATCAATGGCTGAGAGGATATATGTGAAATTTGAGAAGTATTGGCATGCATATTGTACCGGACTATTTTTCAGTGTCTTTTTCAATGTCGATAATAATAATTTACCAGTCTGTGAATAGTACCATAAATCTGGGACATGATATTATTTCGGCCTAGAAAAATAAATACATGTGTCTAATATATTATTTAATATTTTTGGAGCATGTTTGCATGATTTAGGTGGAAAGAAAATGTTTCATAAATATTTTTGGAGAATTGCAACAACTAATGAATATTATTTTCTAGTGTAGTATATTAAGGAATAATTGATGAATTATTTTTGTGGAGTTAATTTAATTAATTGATGGAGTGAAGTAATATTTGGAAGAGAATTAATTGATGAATATTTAGAGCATTTGGATTAGAATACCTTGACTTAATCTAAGCCATACACCTGTCAAATTTTGGTGAATTAGCAACATTAGTTTGTTGACTTGGTCAACAAAGCTTATCTACATACCACTTCTTCTTCTTCCTCTCCATTCTCCATTCTCCAATGCCAACTCCTCTCGCTCTCCACCATTTTTGTTTCTTCTCACTCTACTACCAAAACTAACACAAATTAACCAAATCAA
>CANUEP010037807.1:0-33824 GCA_947857235.1 Jatropha podagrica | reverse complement strand
TTGCATAGAAAGGGAAAATCCTGTGTATGATTAATTATTCTAAGTATTTTACTACACACTTACCTTTAGATTTAATTAAGCATTAGACTTAGCATAAATAGAAATTAATCACTTATGTATTCTTATTTCTGTAAACACATTATTAAGAATAAAGTAGCAAGTGAACTCAACCCGTTCCTCGTGGGATGGATCTTTTATTACTACGTTGCGATCCGTATACTTGCAGGAACTCAAAAGAGACGCAACATTCATTTACCCCACATTGCATTAAGAGATAGTTGACCTTGCATTTTCGCTTCTTGTTCATCACTATTCGTACATACATCTTCGAACTCCTCTTTATCTATTACTCTTTTAATTTGCATCAATAAACCTATCTTTTTTGCACTTATGACTTGGAGAATATTTTTTGTTTCATACTAAAACACAAATCCTTAGCTCTCTTTTCATCCATTTCTTCACTTATGAGGAAATCTATTAAATGGTTTGTGATTTGTTTATGTTAGAATTCATTTGAGTTTAGGGGCTCATGAGGGGTTTCACTTGAGTTGTAGAGGTGGTTATGGTAAGAGGTTTATTGTAAGTAGAATTATAAGTGTTCTTGTTCATTAGTTTAATGTTTGTGGGTTTTGGCTTTTATTAAATAATAGCTACAATTAGTTCCTGTAATTTGGCAAATGAAAAAACATCTGCTAATTCTAATTGGCATTTGCAATTCATCATTTAACCTAGAAAGGAAAAAACTCAAGGATTGCTCTTCAATGATGCCTGCTTTAGTGTATAATTCATCAAAAGCATTAAGGTATTCTTAAAGAGAATCTATTTGCTTCAAATTCCTAATTTCTGCTAATGGATCTTCAAAAGCCAAGGTCCGAATCTTGCTCGCCAAGCTTGAAGTTACTCGTCCCAATCTACATAGGCTTCTACTCCTTAACCTTAACCTAGCCCTGGTGCCATCAGATTGCTCTTCCTTCTAAATGGAGCGCAACCAGTTTAACATGATTCTTTTATGCAATTTTAACTTCAAAGAAATACTCTACTCTTAGCAACCATCCTTCTTCACAAACCCTTCACCTTTAACCCTCCACTCCTCAATATCCAGATTCAGTGTGTCTCAATTAACATATATGATTTTGGTTTAATGACAAAAAAAATATGAACTTTGGCCTTTTTAATAATTTTGGCTAATTCTTTTAATTGCTACAATTGATACCGTGAAGTAATTTTTTCTTAACAATTATAGTCTTTGTCCATCAACTGCTACTACTATGCCAATGTGGCTATTAGTGGGGCCCTTGCTATTGCATTTTACTTGCTAATTGTAAATTTGCAAGGTATAATTATTAAAAAAAATTTGTCAAAATTGTTAAAAATGCTAAGTTCAGGGTTAAAATAAGTCATTAGGCAAAATTTATTAGTTTATAAATTTTAGTCAAGATTATTATAAGCACATCAAATTAAGTTTTAATATTTATATATTTTATTTCTCAATAAATAATTTTATAACTTGTAATATTCAAATTTAATTTAATAAATATAGTTAAATATTTTATAAATTTTACTTATAAAATTTTTTATTTTAAATGATATATTTTAATAATTAATGACAAACAATCAATATTATGCTAAAAAAAGTTACTACATTTTAATAAGAATTAATTGAAAATAATAATTATTTTTTGAGAATCGAAAATAGTTTCTATTAATATGAATTGTTCAGTAAAACAAACGGAACAATAGACTTCTATCCAAAATAATGCATTAATAGAGAATTGGGCTAGTTTGATCAGTTCATGAGGTATCTAGTTTTCAAACCTGCATACATGAGAACATTTAAAAATATAAAAATTAGAAATTAATAACAGTAAAGACAAACACCTAGTCCCATATTCAGTTTCTAGGACATTTTGAGAGAGAACATGTTGAACCAAAGAGAGAGCATCAGATTTCAATATTATGGAGCGAAATCCCATATCCGAAGCAAATTGAGCAACAAACACAGCTGCCTCCACCTCAGCACGATCAGCTAATAGAGAAGCAGAAAGCCTCATAAATTCAACTGCCATTATAATGCCTTTGTGATTTTGGATAACAAAGCCCAAGCCATAGTCATACTGGTCAAAACTGCTGCATTAGCGTTCACTTTAAAAAACTGTGCAAGAGGTGGACACCATCATGCTAGACTAGTAACGAGAGACTCAACTTGGAAAGATAGGGAAAATAATAATTAGTTGACACAAAATGACGAAAAAAAATTGAAAAAAGGAGATTAAGTCTTGAAAATTCGGAAGATTCTAAACTTTACAATTAAAATATAATAAATTTCAATAACAAAGATTAATAAAATTTTTTACATCTATATATAAATTTTTCAAGAAAAATTAGTGTAAAGATATTTAATGTTAATATTCCTAAAGAAAAAAACAAGCTTAAATAAAACAATAACACTATTGATGAGATTCCGACAAATAATATTATTACTTTCGAAATCAAAGCGGATTTAAAATTCATTAGTTATACCACATAACAAATAATATTATTACTTCTGAAATCAAAGCGGATTTAAAATTAATTAATTATACCACATTTGATTTTCCTTCTCACTATATTTATAATTTTATTGAATTAACAATTTCAAATGACTAAAAAAATCGTCACTGTCTTTTGAAATTAATTAAATTAACTAAAAATAAACCTAAACTTCAATTTTTTTTTAGTAACTTTTACTAAGTTTTTCAACCTTGTAATTTCACAATTGCATTATTTAAAAAAATTATTTTGCAATATCATCAGTAGCAATTAAAAAAATTGACCAAAATTGTTATAAAAGCCAAAGTAGATTTCTTTCGGTCATTAGGCCTATGATTTTTAATATATGTTTAATTAAATTACAATTCAACTCTAACAGCCCTCTACTTTACTGACACCCCGGCTCTAAAAAACCTAGATTTTAACATTCCAACCTTCATCTATAGAAAAGAGCTCAAAAAAAAAAGAAAAAAAGAAAAAAAGAAAGAAACAGAAAACAAAATTCATTTTCATGCTTTGCAGCAATTCAAATTAAAATGCTCTTCATTCATTTCATTTATGATGCAACCTCAATCAGTCAAGTCTAATTTCAACTACTACTAATTTGGAGAAGATTCACCAAATGAAGGAGCTTGCCATGCTCAGCAATCATCAAATAGCTCTGAAAGCAAGTTCCAAGCGCATCCATATGACCCCTCAATTTATGAATATAAAAGTACCTGGGAAAATTTTAAAATCCTGAATGCTTCTTAAAAAATTTTAATTGCCCAATCATCTGCAATTCGGACCATAGGTTTGCGTACAGTTACTATAGAAGCTCCACGAGCACCACCTCGGAAACTAAGTGGACCAAGTTCAATTTCGACCTTTTGATTTGATGGTTCAATTAATGCACTCTTTGGACCAGGAGAGCATCCTAGCAGTATGATTCTTTCAACGACACAGTTTGAGGAAAACTGAGATTTGCCATTGTTAGTGAGAGCCAAGTTTGAGGAGGTAAGTACCCCATTTGAGAAAACAAAACGGCGATGGATGTAGGCCCCTTGCATAAATTCAAAACTTTTGCCATCATCAATATAGAGCTCACCTTCGGCTCCTTGAGAACTATTTAGAGCGATCACCTGTCAAACAAAGATAAGTTAGAACCATCGCTGCTCAATAATGCTTAAATGATTTATAAAATCATACAGATATTAAACAATTGGGAGGAAAAAGAAAAAGGAGAAGACAGACATCAAACTTTGTGCAAGTGCTTAAAACTGTACTCGTTGAGGTTTTTCTTGATATACAATGTGCTGATCTCAACCAGATTCAATAGCTGGTGCGTACTTTTGTTTATTTCCCAACATAAGATTATATTAGAACACACAAATTCATGTGACAAGACAGGTAATCTATAGCTATGGGAAGCAAATTCATGAGAAATAAACAAAATTAATCCTAGCAGGCATGTGAACTAGGTTATCTAACTCATTGATCACTTGAGCATGTAGAACAAAAGTGAAACCTTTGTCTAGAAAATGTTGTATGCTGGGTTAAGGTTGCGGGTGGGGATAGGCTTCATTTCAATCACTTCATGGGACTGCAAGCAAAAAATAAATAAAAGGATTGCCAATGTCATGTTATTTATATATATATATATATATATATATATATATATAAAATATCATTGCACTGGAACTGGACGGGATTCAGAATAACCATAGAGATTTTCTAATATCATATAAGTAACAATAGATTAGCATTAATTAAAAAAACAAACAATACCATCTTGCTCGATTGATTGATTCACAACTCTCCGTTTGTGTTTCAGAACACTAATTTTAACAATTCTAAACGGCCGAAATTCCGATGATTCCAGATATGCAATCCAGAACAAAAATTGCATAGAATGCTAATACTAGTTGTGATTGCAAAGACATCAAACAATTGACATTATATCTCCAGGAACACAACTTTTTTACCGGCTCAAGACTTAAAATATGTACACGAATGTAGAATGCCTAAACCTAGGTTGTGAAGGGCAAGGGGGATGAGTGTGTATTCAAAAGGTACCAAATGTCAATTACATACCAGTGTGTAAGGATCATCCACCATCTGTGTGGAGCTTCGACGATACCGGTCTTTCCTTGGTATGATAGTTCCAGCCCTTTGGAAAGCAGGGATACTCTCCTCTGAAACCTCCAGCCTGTGGGTTTTGCCTCCCTTAAATGGAGTTCCAGTTCTAAAGTCATACCAAAATTCTTTCCCAGGCAAGTAGATCGATGCATGCTTAGCTTGCTGGTAGGAATAATATATTTCAATTTAAGAGGCCAAAGAGGAGAAAGGGCAAAATTACTTAATTTAGAATAAAAAACATATGGTTACAGTAGCACCTCAGTATAGATCCCTTGCACCAGAAGACTGCTTCCCACCATGAAAGCTTCATCATTGTTGAAAGTGGCTTCATCAGCAGGGAACTCCATCCACAAAGGACGCACAACAGGAATACCACTAACATTTGCTTCTCTGAATAATGAATAGAAATATGGAAGCAACATGTAACGAATATGTATGGCCTCTCTGATCAGCTCTGTATTTCGTTCCCTGCAATCATTTAAGAACATTTATTTCCATGATTGATTATATGTTGGCCTAATGCACAAGATTCCCCTGAAATTAGAGTTTTATCCTTGTGGAAGTCTAAAGTTTTCGAGAGACGCATCATATGCCCATGAAGTGATAGTATTTAGGAACAACCCTGCATCTTTGGGTTGATAGGCGCAACTTTCAGTAACAGTTTTTAGAGACATATTTATGGCCCTGAAGGTGCTTATTTATAACAACAATTGCAACTTCAGCAGCATGTGATGATTCTTTTGAAAACTTTAGGGTGCCAAAGGGATAAAACACCTAAAGTTCATAAGCAATTTTATTCGTTAGGCTATTATTATATGTTTAAAACAGCATAATTGGCGCATACAGATGATTACAAGAATCGAATTTCATTTAGCTTTTTGTTATAGTTTCGATTAGCAAATACAGTAGGGTCTTCCATCACATCTATCATTAAATCACACCAGCTCTTCAATATTATACAATATCTTAAAAGATCACCAATTTGTTCTTTTTTGTGTATCCTCACCTATGCAATGGTGCATGTGTGCAGGAGTGTAATCAAATTGAGTCAATACTTTGTTGTGTTCAAGCTTTACTCAATTAGAAAATTCAAGCTTCAAAACCTGACTCATGCTTGACTCAATTCAATTATTATTAAAAAGTTAGGTATAATTATTGATTAATGTAAAAATGAAGCTAAAATAAACTCAAATGAAACTAAGTTCAACTAATTATTCGAGCTACTCCAGTTGAGGCTCAAATTAATACCAGAGTAAAATTCAAATATTTTGCACACCGAGCTATAGTAGATCACAAGTAATTTTACTTATTCATGTGTAAACCACCTTAAACATTTCGCAAATCACATACCCTAGATCTTAACACAATCAATAACATAATGCCCATTTTAAAAATACCATGGGGGAAAGAAAAGTATATCCAACAGCATTACACTTCAAGGCTTCAATTGATATATGATATTCATACACTCAATCCAACCATCTTATGTGAACATTTACTTGAGAATCAAATCAGAATAAAAAAAAAAAAAAACTATTATTTCCACTGTGCTGATGTGTGTTTTTGTGGGGACAAATGATGCAAATTGAGAAGAAATTACTTAAAAGATTAAAATGACACAGTAAAGAATGCACAATAGCAATATTAACAATGCACTCATAGGAGCTTACTTCACCAACAAAAAAAAAAAAAAGCCACAATCCCAGCAAAAAAATAAAAGAGAAAAAGGGTATAAAACAGAAACTATAATACATTAACATAAAATGTAAAGAAAATGTACCCAAATAGCCAAGGTTCTCTTCTTTTAGTGTCCTGATGTGCATGAGCTCGAAAGAATGGATAGTAAGCACCAAGTTGATACCAACGAACTAGTAACTCAGGCTCTGGATTCCCAAAGAAACCACCAACATCTGCACCTGAAAAGGAGGCATAGGTGATAAAAATTATCAATTGTATGTGACCATAAGGAACTAATATTTGAGTATCAAAAGAAAGAAATCATACTTACCAGAGAATGGCATCCCCATCAGACCAAGAGTCAAAATCATTGGAACTGAAACCCTCAAGTGATCCCAATCTGCTGTATTATCTCCAGTCCAAACAGCTCCATACCTTTGACTTCCAGCAAAAAATGCTCTGGACAAAACAAAGGGCCTGTCCTTTCCATCTCCACGCGTTAGTAGACCATCAGATGTTGCCATGTGAAAGTAGTAACCATAGGAATTATGCAACTCCCTATGTTCCATGCCACCAAAATGCAGAGAATCTCTTGGCATTGTCACCTGGAAACAATGGATCGTTAGTTCCTTTGGACTCTTTTCATTTCCCCTTGTCTATGTGAATATTAGATCCATGTAACAATGGTAAATACAGAGCATCCTTAAGGTCTTAGACAAAAAATATAAACTCAAAAGGCTTCTGTTTCTTAACTAATATTAGTGTATTACTAGGTCCTGGAAATTAAAAACAATTTATACCCGATTAATAGTAAACTTACTAAGTTGAATAACTTTAAACTTCCAACATTTGGGTGGAACAGCACTTTAGTCCCTTATGTTTCATACACTATGCTCATTAGAACTAGTGTACAACTACATAATATAAAAATTTAAAGTTTTTAATGTGTACTTATTGTGTATAAAACATTTAGATTCAATAATTATTCTATTAAGAAACAGAAAGCTAAACTTTCCTATTTGACAGCTCTCTTTAACAAGTGGTCGACAAACCATTAATGAAATTATTACAGGTTAACTGGATTCAGAATTCCAGAAACATATAATACAAGTAAAAGAAAAGTTCGGAACAATGAGTGTATCATATGTGACCTGGGAGGCTTTTGCTAAGAGGCATTTGCCAAAGACAATGAAAACTGAACTCCAAAGTCAAAGAGGATCAAACAAGATTACATAAAGATTCTGGATTGAAATGGTGATGGAAGTCAAATCCAAAATCCCCAACAAGAATTCAATACCATCTAGAGTTAAAGTGACACTTTACAAAGACATGGGTACATGAGAAAGAGAGATATGGAACGTTCCAGCCTTTTAGATACAAGATATTTCAAGAAGTGCAACAGCCAAAATTACTTTAGCTAACCAGCAACCATGATGTACCAAAAAAAGGAGGGTTAGCATTGTTGGTGTCTAAGCCTTTTCAAGTTAACTTCAATTTGTCCAAACAAGCATCCAGATATAAAAACTTTTTTCAATCAGACTCCAATTGTTTTGCAAAAATTATTTTCCTCAAACTTTTTCTACATTTTTTGGCATTTGAAGCTCTCAAGAAATTGGTTAACCATAATATTTTCTTGGTCAAAGACAAAAACTAAACTGTCCTAAAGGACTCTCTTGCCAAAAGTGGAAGTCATTTTCTAAAATTTAGCAACTCAATATAATTGAAAGAAGGCAAATTGAATGGCTAACCCATCATCACTTGTGCCATTAATGAGTGCCACAGCTGAACATTTATCATTTTTTTTGTTTCTTTTTTCATCATAAAAATTACAAAGAAAATTCTTACAATTCTAAACATTTCTATAGTTTTACAATTGAAACTTTAAATATTTCCCTACTAAATTTCAATATCACAACTAAACAACAGAAATCAGAGTCCTTCAGAAATATTTTCCCAAACCATTTATTGCATCAGTTTCAATATTGAACTTCTTTGTTTAGTTCAGTTGTAGCACCACTAAGTCACATCAGAAAATAATGTGAAAATATTAAGGTGGATGGCAAATGGCCTACTTCGATTAGTAACCCATATGAACCTCTTCCCTATGGTTTTTCAGCTCCCCCCTGTATAATAACAAACTAGGATGGTACTTGTGCAGTACCTGAACCCCAGACATTGTTCAGCTAACTATTCTCTCTTAAATTCTATCAGGATCTTACTGCCCAGACAAAATAGAAAAAAATTAAAAATTAGAGTTATATAAAATAGAAATTAGAAATAGGTATTTACAATATAATAGAAATTAGAATTATCGGTTTAGAAAATTATGCGGGAAAGCCTGCATTGTCCTCTTAAAAGCAATTAACAAGTATTCCAGTTATTTCTTGTGGCCTACAACCACGTATTCCCAAAGTAAGCACAACGGCTATCATCCAAGACCTAAGTGGAAATATATATTAAGCTACTAAACCTTATAATGGCTAAGAAAGAAAGAATACCTCTGGGCCATTGAACACCGAAGGCTCATTCATATCGTTCCAAATATACAATGAAGCCGTGGAACCAACATAATTATTATAGGAGAACCTGTCAGCCCACCACGATCTTATCTCTGGATTCAACATATCCAAGTAGGAAGATGAACCAGGCCAGCACCAACCATCATAATCATTTCCACTTGCATCCTTCACATAGTACCCCTTCTCACTAGCCTGTTTATGCAGCTGGAAGGAGTCATCTCGTTTAACATGAGGGTCCACAATAGTCACCATGTGTCTCCCCTTAGAAGCCAACTTCCTTTGCATATCCTCTGGATGTGGAAACAAGACAGAATCCCATGTGAAGTACCTTTTACCATCTGTGTGTTCGATATCCAGCCATAAAACATCATAAGGAATATCATATTCATCAAATTTTGAATCCACATTCTCAACATCCTCTTCATCCCTGTAATTCCACCTGCACTGGTGATAAGCAGTCGCAAAAAACTGTGGCATTGAAGGCTTTCCAGTAACAGTAGTGTACTGGCTAACAACATCTTTGGGACCTTGACCCACAAAGAAGAAGGTATCGACAATTCCTGCTTCGCTCATCCAAAATGTATCGATTCTGCTCTGCCCAGAAGGCAGCGAAATCCCAGACTCAGCGTCCCATCCATCTCCTAAAACATCAATCTGCATTTCTGCAGCATTCAACCAGAAAAATCCAGAGGATTTTCCAGTCTTACCGTGGGCAATCATGAAAGGGATTGAGCCATAGAGGCCAAAGGGAGACTCATGTAAGTATTCAAAAACATCCAAATTAAACAATCTGTAAGGCTCAGAAAATTCGACTCCGGGACCTCTCGTAGGTCTTAAGGCGAGACTGGTGGCGTGCTCTGGTATCCCAGACACAAAATCAGCGCCGTAAAACGACACATCAAAGCTAATGGATTGAGGACCGTATGGTCTTCTATCTGTATGACCCTTAAACCTTTCCTCCCAATCATCCCCTTCCTTTTTAGGCTTGAGTTGCTCAAAATCGAACAATTGATGAGAATTAAAAGAAACCACGCGATGATGATTGGATTTCTTCTCACGGACATATACCTCGAATGGACTATGGCGAAGAACAGCCTCATAGCCGTCTGATAAGTAGACGACGGACGAGGGACTAGCATCGCCGTCGATTGTTTCCGTGGAAAGCCTCTGCAGCCACAGCTTATTTTTCTCGAATTCCGGTAAAATTACGTCTGGGACTTGGAAGCGCCTTTTGGGTGGGTCCAGCAAGACGTCCTCGTCGATTTTGAGACGCATGATGCCATCTTGGTAAATTGACAGACTCAGAATCAAAGGCTTTATTTTATCGTCCCCACCTTGATCTGATGATTCCGGTAGAAGCTTCGCGATCAGGTCACCGTCGGAGATGCCAACGTCATGGGCGACTAATGAACACGCGCCAGGCTTATGGGAGCGGGATCGTTTGCAAAAGGGAGTTTGGTTGCAATTTCGGAACTCGTCTTTTTTCCAGGAAAGGACTGTTTGGGAACCAAGAAAAAGGAGCACAAGAAGAAGAAAACGGAGAGCTGTCATCTGAGACTTCATTTCAGTGGGGAGAGATCATAGTTAAGACAAAAACCCTAGAAATGGAGATCAGTGCAGACCGATGGGTCTAGGACCTGCCAACGTCACAGCACGCTCAGCTACTAACCACGAGCAAGAGAGAAATAGTATCGAGTCGGACAAAACGGCCGGTCGTTCAACTTTGCAATTCTAACAATGGACAAATGCATGGATTCCCACACTCAATTTTTACTTTTAACTATTTACTGCTTCAAACTTATAAAATTATGGAATAAGAATCAATTTATCTCCTAAACTAGAGCACAATTTGCTCAGATAACTTTTATACAATTTACCTTGCATCAAAAGTATAAAATCCGCAATTTTAATATTGAAAAATTTTTTAACCGTTGGATGCTCATTATTTGCTTTATAATTTTTTATCGATCAGAAATGATTCATTGTTTTTTTAATTTCTAATAAAAAATAATTGAAAATAAAAATCAATGAAATTACAAAAAAATAACCATCTATATTATATATAAATAAGGGAATAGGCCAAAATAACCTGAAAATTTAATTTAAAAGATTTTTCATTAAAAAATTTAATTGTAAATTTTAAATAATAAAATTTAATGGAATATAATTTTCTATGCTAAAAATTAAACATATAAGCCAGCTTAAAATCTTCAAACAGAATTAAAAACCTATGAATAAGACGAAAACAGACTAAATCGTTGATTTGGACGGAACCCGATTCGAATCAAATTGAAATAACCCGGCATACGTTAGAAGCTTCTCTCTCTTCCTTTTCTTTTCTATCTTTTCTTCTTCTGTTTTACTCTTCCTCCAGCAGCAGTCCACCTTTCTCCCTCTCATTCGTTCTTTCTAGCCAAACTCCATCTTAAGGAGTGATTCAAAGCTAAAAGATCATCTTCACATCACAAATAGTTGGATTCAAGCTTCGGTTGGTGTGATTTTAAGTTCGAATCAAAAGAGAATTGAGAATAAAACTGTAATACCTAGATTTTGAAACCAAGAATAGTATAAGAAATAATTTTCTAGCGATTTAACTTTTTTAGTTAGTAAATAATTAAATTGTCCAATTATAATCGTAATCAATAATTATTAGTTTTTATAAAAAGAAATACAAGCATTTATTTAATAATAAGAATAAGCTAATAAAATTATTAGTAATTAAATTTTGAAACAACTACTATTGTTATTTATTGTTTAATAATGTGTAATTGTTAAAAACAAGCTATGGTGTTAATTGTTATTTTAATTTGTGTTAAAATAGGTGTGTATATATATATTATATATATATATATATATATATATATAAAAGAGGTAGCAAAAAATTTTGAAAAAAAAAATAAAAAGTGATAGAAGAGTGAAATAGTAAAAGAATTGGAAAATAAAAATAAGAAAATGGGAAAAAGAAAAAGAAGAAAGACAAATTAAAAAAAAAAAAAAAAAGAAAGAAAAGAAAGAAACATTCTCTCTTTTTCCTCAATTGTAGGCTGCGATCCCAAAGCTTTAGAGCGACTCCGACCACCGATCGACAAAGGAGGACTAGCGATCGACTCTTCTTATGCTGATGGTCACTTATCGAGCCTCTTAGTGCATTGAAAGGGATTGCTACCTGCTTAAATCAAGACTACTTCGATTGATAGTCCCTATTCTTTGACTCTCTGATGATTAGCGCCATTTCAGGCAACTCCAAGCCATGAGGTGAGCACAAATTGACTCGTTGATAAACCCTAAAGAATAGAAGACAAAAATGACAGAGAAAGAAGAAGAAAAGAAGAAGAGAGAAGAAGAAGAATCGAGAAGAATTGAGAGAATCTTATTGAGGATTAATCATGACATAGAACTAATTACAGCAAATTTGAGTGATTGGTATATATATCCAGCTTAACCACCTGTAACTGATAATTGTTGATTTTATCATTTTTATCGAAGCGCACGGTTTCACTTAATTGCATACTCTTCCTAGAAACACAACATTTCTTCTTCAATACAATAGATTATAACAGTACCTCCCCCATTGAAGAATCCTTGTCCTCAAGGATCAAAAGAAGGAAATCTCATCTTAATATGATCTGCAAATTCCCAAGTAGCATCTGCAGATGAAGTGTTGACCCAATGAATTAACCATTGAGTAGCTGCTTGATTGGCTTGTTTAATAGTCCTTCTATCTAGAATAACCTCTGGACTTGGAGCTACAATATCAGTAAATGGAGGAAGTTGAGTAGAAGCAACCATAGATGAAATGAGTTGGTTTCAAAAGAGAAAAATGAAACACATTACGTATCTGAGCTCCATCTAGTAATTGTAATCTATAAGCTACTTTGCCAATTCTATCTAACACTTTATAGGGACCATAGTATTTGTAATGAAGTTTAGAGAGAGTTTGAGACGTTGAATGTTGCATAGATTGTTTCAACTTGAGATAAACCATGTCACCAATCTTGAATTCCCTTTCACTTTTGTGTTTGTTAGCTTGCATCTTCATTCGATAAGATGCCTACTGTAATTGCTGCTTAAGAAAAGTGATGGTATCCTCCCTTTCCCTCATGTAAATATCCACAGCCTCAACATTGGAATCATTAGGAAAATATGGCAAATGAAGGGGTGGTGGTACACCATATAAAGTCTCAAAAGGGGAAAGATGAATTGTTAAATTATAAGACGTATTATACCAGAATTGTAACACCTCTTTTTCGATCTCATAGGACCAGAACAAGAGATGTTGCATTCTGTGTTGGAGCCACATACAGGCTTGCTTATTAGTACAAAACTAGTATCAGTGAAAACATAATATAGTAATTAAATACTCAGTTTAGAAATCCTTTCAAATGTACAACGGAAGTCTTGGTAACCCAAATTTTCTTGAACAATTCGATTATAAAAATTCGAGGAAATTTAAAACCTTTAAATACAGTAGTAGTAGCCTATTAAGCATTTATGAAAAGTTAGACAAATCCTTTAGAAAATTTCAAGCGTTCCCTTTGAAAATCCACTTAAAAAAATGAACAAAACCATTAATACAACATTATCAAGGTGATAGTAATTTCTTATGAGTCCTTTACACACATTTAATATTCCAATTCAATAAAACGAATCTCAAAAGGAAACATCCTCAAAACCAACTTTAATAAATTCCAAGATATGAAAAGTCCAATCTCAAAGTAAGATTTCAAATCCATATGGAACAAGTCAAAATCCTCAAAGAGTTTAAAGAAAAAAAGAAATAATTGTGTCTAAATAATATAAGCCCCTTAATCAAATTAATGCTCCCATTATTGTAAATCTAACACATGCCACGAGTCCGAAATCAAGACTCACTCAAATCTGGAAATAGAAGTCTTTCTCTGGCTACAGGTACTCGCGATCCACAACAAACAAATTTTCAACCTACGCGAGTTTAAAAAACATCTTGTTGAGTATAAAAGTCAGTGGTAATCAATAATATATATGCATCAGATAGTAAATAGGTATGGGTCATTGAAACCATACACAATATTAATACACATATATCATTTATAATCAAGGCATGCATGACATAAGAGCATATTACATAATTTAAACATCTAAATCAAGCCATATGTATACATGTTGCATGCTATAATAGTTTCTCACAATATGAGTGGTTATGTACACATTTTTATGATAATTTGCATACTATATAACCATATGGATTTCATTATAATAATCTGCATGTTATAGATTCACATACACTAATCTGTAGGTAACTTGTATTGCAATAATTTGTCCATTATATTTATTATTAATATTTTACTCATTAATTCAAATAATTGGGCCTTTACAGTGATTCAAAAGAAACAAAAGCAGAATAGATAACAGAACGGTGTCTGATAACAGATAAACTAATGTTGGCTAATCAGCATTTAACAATAGACTTAAAAAGTCTTGCAGATATAGAATCAGTAGAGTGCATCCACTCGTCCTGAAGACACTCGTGTGTCTAGCATATGATCATAGCACAATCCAAATCAAATCTCATAGCATGCTTTATTTTCAAAAATAGATAACCATATTCTAGCAACTACTCAACTAAGACCATAGTAAGAGCACATTAGTTCCCTTTTAATTTGATTCAGTTTAATTTCATTTTCAAGTATTTATCTCACATACATAAGACAGATAGCTCAAGCCACTTGATTAAGGTAGCATTAATCCACATGTATCTTAGTCCAATATCACTCAAGATGTCAAGTAAGTAAGCGTACCTGGTGCGTAGCACTTAGTTTTCCAAAGAATAACTCTAAATTGGCATTATCAAGTCACAAGCACAAATTTAGTTCATGGTAGTTCATAGGTCAAGCAAGTCAACATCATAATAGCAAAGTTCTAGTGTGTTTTCTAACAACCCATTTATTATACAAGTAAGTATAATATCACATATCAAGTTTAGCTCAAGGCATATGAAGAACAAATCAGATGTCACCTTAGCTAAGTTTATTCCAATTTGTAATCATGCAATGTATAGCATTGGACTTCAATAGATTATTAGGATAAATAACCCATCATATCATAGCCAACTAACTAATATCCCCAATTTATTTTCATGGTCTAATACTAAACCAAAGTTAACACAATTCGCACATTCAAACTTATATTAAATTCTTAGGTTATATCAACAAGTATAATTAGGTGATAGTTCTCAATTAAAATTAACTAAAAATAGTTCATAACTTGTGTATTCTCTATTGATGTTCATATGATACTTTAGGCTCACTTTAAGAGGATTCTAAGGAAAACCACATCAAAGATACATTAGGTATGCATTTAGAGGGTTTAGGAAATATTAGAAGATAAAAAATATAATATAGCATTGAAAGGGATAGTGGAGAGCATGGAAGCATGCTAGACGGCATGGCCGTGCTACAAGATTCATAAAATGTACCTATAGTCAGTACAAAGCATGGGCTAGGCATGCTACATGGCATGGCCGTGCTAGAAGGCCAGTTTCAGTAGTACACAGCACGAGTTGGGCGTGCCTGAACCATTTTTACTATTTGATTCATAAATTAAGCTATGATTATCTAAATTTGACACAAGAGGATGTGTTGGAAAGCTAACAAATAAATCTACAACTTTTATGAAGGATACTAGTCAAAATCTGGGCATCTTAGATGGCAAAATAAACAAAATATCTGAATATATAAGTTTTACGCCATGACAGAATCAGTTCTGGTATTTAGATCATAACTTGAGCTACATGCATCTAAATTAGACACAAGAAGATGTTCCAGAAATCTAAGAAGTAGAGATAAAACTTTTGTGACGAACTCAAATACAGGTTGAAAATATAAAGAGTCCAAAAATAAGTTCTAAACCAAACCAATAACACACATAGCATCAAAGTTTATCAATTCAAGCAATTTACACAAAATTTCCAATTTCTACACTTAAAAACATCAGTTCTCAAAGTCAATAAATGAGAAGACAACAATGTTCATCATCAACAACACCAATAATTAAAATCAAAGTAAACATATGATTGCAGAGCACAAATCTCAGAAACACACAATAGCAAACTAACTTCACAATTAAGCCTTCCTTTTACCCTTGTCAACCTTAGAAGGTTCACTCCTCTCTATGGGCATGAAAACAAAAACAAAAAAATCACAAAAAAAAACCATTAGGGATTCATAATCTAACACTAACTTAAAAATATGATCAAATTGAAAAACAACACATGGATTACAAAAATAAAATCTTACCTTAATTGTGGAATGCCTTCAATGATTACAACCTAATTGCACCTTAATCTTCTAGCTTAAATCACCACTCTAGTACCAATTACTCTCTCCATTGGTTATTTGACTATAGATTCTAATGGTATAAGTTTTAGGAATGGGAGATGAGCTTCTTCTTCTTCTTCTCTCCCTCCCTTTCTTCACTCTTCTGCGTGTGTGTGTGTTGGTGAAGATGGCGGCACTCTCATCTAAAATGAGGGCGTCGACCACTCTTTTTAGGTTTAGGGTATTAGTTTTTTTTTTTACTTTTTTTTTCTTTTAAGCCCACAATCTAATAAGCCCAATCATATAACCCACAACCCATTTAATAAAATACACACAAATAGATATTAATTACATATTTATATATAACTATATTTTAAATAATTCCTTTTATAAAAATACTTAACAACAATCAATAACTCATAACTTGAAAATCAAGTCTCAATCCCAATATCTAGGTGCAATTAGAACTACATCATATTAAATTCCATAACTAGCTTTCTAAGGTAAAGCTTCACAATTTGCAGTCCATAAATCATTTTATGCATGAACAATCAAGCAAATAACATGCAATGCATGAATCACCATATAGACTCACCAGTAATTGAATAACCTATCCAACGTTCCAAAAATTAGGGTGTTACAAGAATTTAAAAAGAGAAAGCCATTGGAACCAAGAGTGAGGAAGGTGACTTGCCATGCACCTCAAATAGGTTTCCAAACACCTATTCACCACCTTTGTTTGACCATCAGATTAAGGATGGTCAACTGTGGATAAATGGAGGCCAAATCCTTGAAGTTTGAAAAATTTCTGCCAGAAATTGCCTATAAAAATAGGATCTCTGTAAAAAACTATTGTACGTGGTAGCCCATGCAATTTGTATATATTATCCAGAAATGCCTGAGCCACTGTTTTAGCAGTAAAAGGGTGCACAAGACTAATAAAATGTGCATTTTCGGTAAGTCTATCCACTACAACCAATATAGTTGTCCTGCCTTGAGACTTAGGAAGAGCTTTTATGAAGTCCATAATAATATCATAAAATAATCCTTGGGGTAATGGAAGTGGTTGTAAGCTCCCAGGAATTGCAACTGTTTCATATTTAGCTTGTTGACAAACTGAACAGGCTCTTATATAAGCCTTAACATACTTCTATAAACCCTTCTAATACACTACTGAAGATAACCTCCTGCAAGTAACCGAAACTCCTAAGTGTTCCCCAACTACTGAGTCATAATAAAGCTGCAAAAGCTTAAGTTTTAAGTCATTATTATCACCAATAACTAATTTACCATTTCTCCTCGAGACACCATTGTGTCATTGATATTTTGAATGAGAAGTTGGGTCATTTTGGAGCTCAGAAATGAGATTCTTCAACATAGGATCAGTTTGCCAAGTTTCCTGTATTGCACTAAATACCTCGTTTGGAAATAAATGAGTTATAAGTGCCAATACACTGGTAAAAGGAGCCCTTGATAGTGCATTTGTAGGATTATTATCTTGACCCTTCTTATATTGTGTCTCATAATCATAGAATTGTAACTTCAATAACCAAGTTTGTTGAGCAAGGGTGATAATCTTTTGTTCTAAAAGATATTTAAGACTTTAATGATATGTTTTAATCACAAAATGTCTAGGCAAAAGGTAATGCCTCCAATGCTTGATTGCAAAGAGAATGGCTAACAACTCCTTTTCATAAGTAGATAAGGACTGATTTTTGAGAGAAAAGGCCTTGCTCACATAAGCCAAGGGATACCATTCTTGCATTAATATAGCCCCAAGACCTTCCCCAAAAGCATCCTTTTCCACAATAAAAGTCTCAGTAAAATCTGAAAGTGTTAATATTGGTGCTTGTACCATGACCTATTTTAGAGTGTGAAAATCCTTTTTTGCAATCGCATTCCATTAAAAAGCTCCTTGTCTAAGTAAACTCAGTTAAAGGCCTAGCAATCTTACCATAATTTTGGATAAATCTCTTGTAATAGCCAATGAGCCCCAAAAAACTTCTTAACTATTTAATGTTCTGTGATAGAGGCCAATTTTGAACTACTTGAACCTTCTTTGGATCAGTATGCACACCATCAGTTGTAATAATATGACCTTAATATTCCACTTGCTGCTCTCCACATTGACATTTACCAAGCTTGGCATATAACTGATGTTGTTTCATGGTTTGTAAGTGTAATTCTTTACTTTTACTATAAACCAAAATGTCATGAAAGAAAAGCCAATACAAACTTCCTCAAAAAAGACTTGAAAACTATGTTCATATTAAGGATTGAAAAGTTGCTGGAGCATTGGTTAAGCCAAAGGTCAACACCATAAATTTTTATGCCTCTCATGTGTCTTAAAAGCAATCTTGCAAATATCTTCTTCAAACATCCTCACTTGCCAATATCTAGACCTTAGATCTATTTTAGAAAACACCACGGCCCCTCCTAATTCTTTAAGTAGCTCATCAATTAAGGTAATTGAAAATTTGTGTTTCACAATAATGTTATTGAGAGCTATATAATCGATGCACATTCTCCATGTATTGTCTTTCTTCGTTACCAATACTATAGGACTGGCATACAGACTACTACTATTCCTTATTACACAATTTGCCAACATCTCCTTAATCATTTCTTCTAGTGTAGTTTTCTATTCAGAAGTATACTTGTAAGGCCTTATATTGATAGGCTGGGAGCCAGGTTTAAGAAGAATTCTATGGTCATGGGTTCTTTGTGGCGGTAAACCTTTTGGCTCTTCAAATATACTATCATATTTCTAAAGTAAGGTAGCCAATTCACTCCATTCCTGTGTTTTGGGAGGTTTAGAATTACAGAATACAACTCATGAATCCTATTTGTTTAAAAATACTCAGGTTTATGTTTAATTGTAAGGACATTTAATGCTTGAGCTATATTTGGAAATTTCTTGCCTTATAAGAAATAAGATTTTCCATGTAAATTGAACTTCATGGTAAGATTGATAAAATTCAAATTAATTTCACCAAATGTCTTGAGCCACTGAATACCCAGAATTAAGTCATATCCTTCCAAGGGTAGTACATATACATCATCACTAAATTCCTGATGTTGCATAACCCAATGGAATTCCTTACACATATACTCACACGAACTCTTGACCACTAGCCACCTCTACCCATAACCCTCCAATCTTTGTAATAGGACAACTTAATTTTCGAGTCACCCTCTCATTAAGGAAGTTATGAGTACTTCTAGTATCAATAAGAACATGTAATCTCCTCTTTCCACTTATCCCTCTCAGCATCATTGTTTGATTGTTGCATGCTCCCCATAATGCATGTAATGAAAGTTGTCCTTTAGCAATCTCATTCCCATTAAATGGTCTTAAGTTTCCTCCATACAGTCTACAAATTCATTTTCTTCATCAATGATAATCCCTTTCAATTGTAATACATACAATTGCTTCTTTTGGCATCTAAGGTCAGGTAAGTATCTATCATCACACCAAAAGTAAAGTTTCTTCGCCCTCTTCTCATCCATTTTTTTGATAGTAAGAGAGGTTGGAATTCTTGAATTTTGGATTAGTCTTAGTATATTCGATGTAGGTAATATTCCAACTTGGTTCTTTAGGGTTAAATTTGATTTTGAAAGGTTGTTTGGGTTCTAATTTTGTGATTGAGGTTTGTAAGGGTTGCTTTGATTGGAGGTGATGTAATTGGTTGAGGAGTGTTATGATTATTGGAGTAGGTAAGGTTTGATGAGGGTGTTCTTATTAGTTTAGGTTTCTATTGAATGGCAACTATTGTAAGCTCTTGCAACCTACCTAAATAATAATCCTCTACAAGTGATTGAGGTTTAAACATTCGAATGGGCATTTGAAGCTCATCCTTAAGTCCTGAAAGAAAGAAACCCAATGCCTGAATTTCAGAAATTCCTGCCTTAGGATACATTTCATCAAAGGAATCTAAGTATTCCTGCAAGGAATCAATTTGCCTTAGGTTTCTCAACTCAAGTAAGGGGTCATCAAACACAATATTGCCAAATCTAGTAGTCAAAGACTTAACATACTCTTCTTAATCATCATAGGCTCAATTTTCCTTTAATTTAATGTAGCCTTGACGCCATTGAATTGCCTTGCCCTCCAAATAAAATGCTGCAATCTTAACCCCATTTCTAGTATAATTTTTCCCACATAAAAATGATAATCGTATCTCATTAACCAATTCTCCAAGTTGTCACCATTAAACCTTGGAAAATCTAGCTTTGCATTATTTCCCCACGGATTGTGAATAGGTGCTGCAGTTGTATTATCAGTGATATGAGTTCGAGAATTACCTTATCTAATTCTTTCCATAATCTCGGTCTGTTGATGGCTTAAACCAACAATAAGGGATTTGAGCTCTGTAATAATGTTCTATAACCTCACTTCCTACCTTTGTTCAGATTCTGTAACTAAGAGAGTTAATTCCCTTTGAATAGCCTCTTGAGCTCTTGTTGTGGTTCCATCAGCACCCATGGCCAAGGATTGTGGGCTCTGATACCAGTTGACAAAACCCTAAAGAATAAATGACAGAAATAACATATAAAGAAGAAGAAGAGAAGAAGAAGAATCGAGAAGAATTGAGAGAATCTTATTGAGGATTAATCATGATGTAGAATTGATTACAGCAAATTGAGCAACTGGTATATATATCCAGCTTAACCACCTGTAATTGATAATTGTTGATTTTGTCATTTTATCAAGGTGCACCGTTTCACTTAATTGCATACTCTTCCTAAAAGCACAGCGTTTCTTCGTCAATACAACAGATTATAACACTCACCTTGTTTCTATGAGCAAAACCCCTCCTGCATATTGCATTTTCATTGGAATTCGTGCAACAACAGTTGAGGGCGGGGGTATAGTCACTGTCAAAGCTATTTTCGGTGGATTGAGGCAGTGGCTCAAAAAATCAACACAAGATTTGAACTCCCCATGAAATTTCGATTCTAGAGCTCAATTTGGTTGAGGCTTGAAATTCCGGCAACCGTGCACTGTGGCGCCAGTGGCAGTCCAGCGAGATTCCTGAAAGTCAGAATCTTGCATTTTGTGTACCGAATCTAAAATTGAACTCCAATTTTCAATTGGTATAATTTAAGATTCAATCTATTAAATTAAGTGAAAGTTAGAAACTCTGGCAATTTGATTAAATTAGTTTGATTTAAAAAATTAAGTAAATTATGTAGTGTTGATAAGACGACTAATTACATGTGAAAAATTGACAAATTATGGGAATTAGCAAACTGAAAATAACAAGAATTTGTAACTATATGAAATTGAAATTAAGATAATTTAAACTTATTAATAATTTAATAAATAATGCAAAAGTAAACGAGAAACACTAAAAATGGCGGATGGGAAGTACTATGAAATGTGAAATTTGGATAGTCTAGGTTATAAATAAGATGTTGCTCAAATTTTAATAAAATGGGAGATTTATTTAAGAGTTAATCTTATTGAAATAAATTAATGAAAGAATAAATTAATTAAATAAAAAGAAAGTTTAATTTGTATTTGATCAGTTTCAATAAAGTATTTAAAATGGAATTTTAAGTGATATTTTGAAAATAAGTAAAGTAAAAAAATTGAAGATTTTTATCAAAAAAAATTTATTATATTTATTTGGTAAAATAGATAAGTATATAAAAATATATACATTGAATTTTAGTAATTTAGGTAAATACATGTTTTGAATGTAATCTAAAAAGGGTTAATTGCTAAATTGGTTTGAAAGGTAAAACAAAACTTTTAAAAGAAAACCAAATTTAACTAAGTGGTTTTAATAAATGAATTTAAGCAAAACTAATATCTTTTTTAGTTATTGAAGTAAGTAAATAAATATAAATATGTTTACTTAGAGAAATATTAATTTCAAAGTAAAATAAATTTAAGAACAATTTAAATTAATTGATTGTTAAGAAAATAAATTGTAATAATTAATGGAAATAGAGAACAAGAGCAAACTAAAAATATGTATAATTAGAAATCTAAATATCAATAAACAGTGAAAATAAAGAACTAAAATAAATTATGAAATGTGGTTATAAGTTGAGACAAAAAGCAGAAGTGTATTTGAGTCAGTAAATAAGAAAGAAAGATTAGCGTAGCCTTCCAAATTAGGTTAGTGCAACACTAACTTATTATTTTGATTCAAGTTAAATGTATGTGATTCACTTACATTTTATAAAATGATTTATTTCTATAAAAGAATTATTGAAATATTATTTTTATGGATTTTAAAAGGAAAGAGATGTTATCTAATAAATTACTAAAAAGACATTTCTTTATAGCATATGGAAGAATCAAAAGAAGATTTAAACTTATTTTTATAACAAATTTGCTTTTCTACAATATATAAATGAATTAAAAAAAATTTTAAATTCCTTGTAGTATATTAGTAAGTATTTATATTCATTATATGCTTATTAAGTATATTATGGGCAAAATGTCATATATTATAGTAAGATAGGATGTGATAAAAATATTATTCAGGTTGCGATTTTGATCTCTGATGATTTCATGATGTTTCCGGCAGTTCCAGTATTGAAAGTGGGCATCGATCAATTCCTTTCTTCCTTGTGAGCATTTACCCTCTGGAAATCACAAAGTTCATGGGCGATTTGTAAAACAATCATGAACAGCAGAGCTAAGGTGACTGTCGAACTTGTTTTCACTAATTGGAGGGTCAATCTCGCCTAACCAACACCAAAAGCGGACTCCTCAATGAAAATTGAGCTAGATGGTGTGAAGAGTGCTCGACTCTGAGCAACTGCGATTTTTTTTACCACCGTGGACGACAATGGCGGTCTAGCGACTAGCTGGCGAGTTACCAACGAGACCCTGGAGACAAAAGCTTAAGATTTACGCATTGAACTTAAATTTGAAATCTAATTTTTAATCGATATAATTTAATATTCAATTTATTAAATTCACTATAATTTCAAGTTTGGAAATTATGGTTATTGAATTAAATTAGTTTTGATTAAAATAATTAAGAAATAAGAATAAAATAAAGATTTTAATAAATTAAAGCAAGTTATAACTGCTACCAAAAATAAAATGAAAACTTTGATAAATATTGATTTATGGTATGAATTTTAAATAAAACAAGTAAAGCATACAAACTAAAATGTTTGATCACGATGAATATAATTATTTAGACCTTAATTAATATATATATATATATATATTCGTTCTTTGAAGAGAAATTGATTCCTTAATTTAGCTTAAACAAATAGCTATTTAAGGATCATAATTAAATGAGAAAATAGATTAAATATTTAATATTATACATATTTTGGAGATAGAAAGTAATTTGAATAAAAGAAAATTTATTGTTAGGATATGTATCAATCATTTTGAGAAGTATTAATTTTAGTGGCTAATCCCCAGATTTTACAAAAGGTATTATGTCTCGAATAAAGTTAATCAAGTAAATGAATTGTTTACGGTGATGTATAAGACATTTTATTGTCTGATGACTGATTGAGGAAGATATTTTATTTCATTGGGATTATTTATTGCCCGATGGATGAGCTATATAAATAATTATCGATAAATATATTAAGCTAGATGAAGGCCCGCGCATTGTGTAAATAATTTTAATACAGTTCAATTATTCTTACATAATTACAAGAAGTCTTTATCTATAAACGTTAGTAATTTTATTTTTTAATTTCTCATCCAATTACCAATCAAAGAAGCAATATCTTAATTTAATTTTTCTTGCTAAAAAATGATTGTCATTTGAAAATTGGATTAAATTAGTCATTACATTTCTTCAAGTTGAAGAGATTGAGTAAAATCTTTCAAAATATGTTTTTTTGATGGGTTATTATGCCACAATTCATACGAACATCGTAACAAATTGAATAATATTAAATAAAAAGCAAAGTAATTAATGATTCACATACCCAATAATAGAAGCAAGTAAAATACAAGAAAATTTCTTTAACCAGAAAAGATTTGCATGAACTTCAACAAAATTAACAAATCAATTCAGATTTATTGGGACTAAGATTAAGAAGTTTTAATTATTTATCTAAATATATTTTACTTAAAAATTTGAAAAAGAAATTTAAAAAATTTCAAAGACCCTAATTTTTAGGCTTTATATTATATATTTAAAAAATGTCTAAATTGATATTATATATATATATATATATATATATATATATATATATATATATCATATTATATCTTTTTTCACCAATTTATTAATTAGTTTTAGTTAATCTCTAACTCTTGCATAACCTGAAAACTATAACTCGCGCAGTACCTTAATTTTGATAATATTTTTGAATATTTAGACTTTCCTTGTTACTATCCTTCATTTTCTTGCTTCTAGCCATAGAGAAGAAAAATTAATATATCACAGTTAAGTTATGATAATTAATTCGATAATAATTGCAATAAGATTTATCCAGACTTTTGTATCACACATCTCGACTTAATGATTATCATTCTAAAAATTATATGAAAAGATTCAAAATAATATAAAAATTTAATTAGATAAACAAAATAGTTTAAAAAATAATTAAAATAATAAAAAATTGATTTAAAAGGATAAATACCTTTATAGTCCAAATAAATTAAAAAAATAAAAAAATGCAAAAAAATAAAGAAAAATATATAAAAGAGCCATACAGAAGTAGTACTTGGTCAAATTTGAAATTTGCATTTTTTTTAACCTCTTTTTTTAGCAATAGTATCAATGAAGAAAAAAAAAATGGTGAGCCAATAAAAATAGAAAGAGAGATAAATAAGAAGAAGTAGGAGAAGAGGGACAAAAAATATACATTAAAAAAGTTAAATCATTAAAAAATAGAAAAAGCAAAAAAAAAAGGAAAAATATAGGAAAGAGCTAATGGTACTTTTAATGAAGAAAATGATATTCTACGGTTCATAATATGAAAAATCAAAATAGAAAAATTTAATATGAATATATGAAAATAAAAAAGAAACAATATAAATGAAGAAACGAAAAAATAAAAATAATTATTGCAATCAAAATGTGAGTGATTTAAAAGAGAGAAATAGTTAAAACTGCTGAGTTATATAAATAGTATTCAATTAATAGAAAGAGAAATTGTTACTTTGAATGATAGAATAATTCAAGTCAGCTTTTTTCAAAATTTTGTAAAATGATACCATAATAAAGAGATTAGATTGGTTAAAGAGGTTTAGAATTTGAATTTATTTTTAATAAAAGATTATTAATGATAATAATAAAAATCATATTATTTTTAATTAACAAATAATTATATTTTTTATGTTAAAGAAGAATTAAAAGTCTAAAAAATATGTAAAAAAAGAAAAAGTGAAATTTTGAACCAAAGCATGCCAAGTCAGCATTTACAAAATATTTTTTGCTTATATATATATATATATATATATATGGATAATACTTGAATAGGTGGAAAGTCCTATTTCAAGGGAAATGCAATAAAAAATATTGATGAGATTTAGATTAATTAAAATAGTTTAATATATAATCACATGTACGTTAGCTTAATTCTTGTTTAAGAAAAGTTATATATCTAATGCAGTCTTCTTTTTATATTGTGTTGCATCTGGATCATTCAAATTTGTCTATTACTCCTGCTAGTCAAAAACCGAATCAAATTTGCTTTATCTTTTAATCACTGTGAGTAATAATAAATGATGTATACCATCTTTTGCATACATACATTAACCATTTCACATCTTATAAATGCATATATATAGATAATACTCAACATTCATTCTTTTAATACTATATTATAAAAATAACATTATTTATATTATGATCTATCATATAAATTATAATAATATAAGCATATGAGAATTATATATTTATATACATTCCATAATTACACTCATATGTGTATAATGATATCCTATATGATTTTCTATATTATATGAGTTAATTGAATTACTTGCAATGTGGTTATATTATACCTTGTTTGCGGAGTGAAATTGGGATGAAGTGAGGCACCATTAAAATTATGAGAACGGTTTGTACCATTGGCCATGTACGAAAAATCAGCGCCCCATGTGCACTCGATGAAATATGATATGAATGATGTGGCAAAACCACAAGGTGGCCTCCTGTTGATAATGAAAAAGAAAGAGAGAATGGAAAAACAATATAAGGATCGATTAAGCGAGGAATGGTCAAGTGAGGAATAGATTAGTTGGCCATATATGGGAATCGGCTTCCTAGTGCAAACGTATGAGAGGATAGGTATGTGAAATGACGGCTTATTGGAGGGTTTTGTGATGCCACTGACCAATCTCCATTTGATGTGATTACTTGAAGGTTACATTATTTATGGATGCTAATGTTGTGACATGCCCTTAACTGAATGTGTGTTCACTATATAAATGTGGAAAGCATCTTATGTGACTGTTTGGTTATGTATTATTTATTATATATTATTCACCGAGTTTATGAAACTCGCCCCCTTTCTAAAATTTTTCCTAGGACATAGACAAATTGATGATCCAAATAAGTTCTGCTCCTTTCTCCGCATAATTATAATAGAAATTCCTAGTTTTTGACATCATTTGAATATACATTATTGTGTATAAAATGTATCTACAACAACTCCGCAGGTAGGGAGTCATGTAATACAATTTATCTTGTATTATATTAATATATTGTTCGACAAATCTACGGATTTTTCCAATTTGTCGATATTATGAATGATGTTAATGATATAAAAAAAAGTTATATGCCGGAGCTATAAATTATTTGAAATGTAGAAGCTAGGCAGAGATATAAATTGACAACATGACTTAATAACATCATATTATGGGCTTATTGTTTCTAAAACTAGTTTCATGTGACTTATGCTTACTATGGGTTTCAGAGATCTTATATTTACTTGGGCCCTAGTGTCAATCCGGCCTATGATTTTGGACCGTGACACGCCCTTAAAGAAATTTGAAAATTCTAAAAAAATATTATTCATGAAAATTATATTTTATATTTAAATATAATTGAACAAGTACGATTAGCGAGTAGAGTCAGCATGCAACTCACATAATAAAAAGACTAATATATATATATATATATATATATATATATATATATATATATATATATGAAAAAACTTCAAAAAAATCTTCAAAAAACTTTTGGTGGCACCGATTCTTTCAACATCTTCTTTTACAAATTTTCTAATTTTTAAATATTTATTTTTTATATCTAATCGAATATATATAAATATCTAAAATTTAAAATAATTAATGATTTAAAATATTTGAATTTAAAAATTAAAAATTTTTAAAATTTTTAATTTTAAAATATTTGAATTTTAAAATTAATCTTTTAAAACTTTTGAATTTCTTTTGAAATTTAAAATTGAAACTTTGAAAAAATCTTTTAATTTCTTATCTATTATATCTCTATATTAATCATTTCCAATGATTTTCATCCATAATAGTTTTTTATTTTATATTTTTATTGCTTTTCAATTCTATAAATTTTAATTTTTTTTATTTCTTTATTTGTATATATGTTTGATTTTTAGTTTTGCAATTTCAATCTAGATATACCATTGTCTTTTCCTCGACCAAGGTAATATTAATTTTTTATCTCTTTTTTTTTTCTTTTTACATTTTTCAAATTTTTAATTTTTCTATGCAATTTTTATGGTTTTTTTTTGTGCATTCTATGATTTCTCTTTACTTTACTCTTTATTTATCCATAAATATTTTCTTTGTTATCTACGACCAATATAAGTCCATTCATTATTCTCAGTAATATTTTCTTCATTATTTGTCACCAAAGTAAGTGCGGGCATGAGAAATGTCATAATGTAAATAGAGACGAAGAGGAACGAAAAACTAACTATTAATTAATTTATATATTTTTTAATTTATTATATTTTTACAGATCGTAGAAAATCGTAAATTTTTTTATTCATTGATTTACATTCATATATATATATATATATATATATATATATATATATATATATATATATATTAGTTATTTATAATTTTTTAATTCATGTGTTTATTATTATAATAATATTTTTTTATTCTACAATTCTTGAGTCAATATATTGCATTATTTGAGTATTTGAGTTTTAAAAAAGTTTTACTAAAACTAGTAGAGAAATATAAATATAAATATAATCTATATTTATTATTATTATTATTATTATTATTATTATTATTATTATTTGGCCAAGAGAAATTTTTTTACTTAAAATTATATATATATATATATATATATATATATATATATATATATATATATATAATAATTAATTTATGTCTATATTTTAATTTTGAATTTTAATTTTTTATTAGATCATTTAAAATATTTTCTATATTTAAAGATTATTATTTATTTAATTATATTTAATAATATTCTGAGAACTAGACTAGTCATTGAACCAGTGAAGATAGGAGTTCACTGAACCGAAAGGTTTAGTCGGATTTAATGCGGTTCAATCAAATTTTTATATATAATATTTAAAATAATTAAAATATATAATTTACAAATACTAAATAATCTTTACAAAAACATTATATATGATAAATATCCTTTAACTTAAGTATCATAATATATAAATATAAAGCCTATTCAATAAAATCTTTTAATTAATTGGAACAATACACAAAATTAAAATTTTGATTTATTTTGGAAAATATAATAATAATAATAATAATAATAATAATAATAATAATAATTATTATTATTATTATTATTATTATTAATATAAAATTTTTATTATAACAATAAAATTATTAAACAATAAAATTTTGATTTATTATTAGTATTATTGTTTTACCAATATTATTATTATTATTTTAACATTATTATTGCTAACTAAAAAAGTATGCTTAATCCTTTTAATGCTACACACAAAAAAAACAAAAAGAGTAAATGCTAATACATAGAAAAAAATAAAACAATGGTATAGTAGCCACGTGACTAAGAAAAAGTTAAAGCCTTAAAAAGTTGAAGCTTTGAATGGGTTGACTTTTTTTTTTTTCCACAGAAAACAAAGCATTATACTACAGAAAGTTTCCCTCTCAGTGGTTGATAAATACCCAAGAGAGAGAAATCTTCAATCGTAAATTGCAGTCTGACTACCGAGAGATGAGTCTCATTGCTGGCATTAGGCGAAGCATCTCGCCGATTCGATTCAAGCGAAGGTGGTCCGGCCACCGTCCACTTCCGAAGCAATCCACACGCTCCTACACTTTTCGTTTTTCTCTTTCTTTTTTTTTATTTGCTAGTTTGATTTGAATCGTAGTAATTATTCAAACTGGCCCGTCAATTTTTATTCGATTTATAATGGTTATGAGCGATTTTTTTGTCTCTCGATTTATGCGCCTAACTTGGACCGAATCACAATTTGATTTTGGATTAAACCGATCGAACCTACCGGTCCGGTTTGATTTTCAAAACCATAATATTTAAATTTGAATATTTGTTATTTTTTTAGTTTTAATTCAATTATTTAATTTTTATGTCAATTTATTTATAATAATTACCTACTTTTACAGCTCTATATCTTTATCTATAAATGATATTTTTTATGTTTTTCGAATTTATAATTCTATAAAAACAATTTGAGTAATGCTTATGCCTAGGGTTTTATATTGTATGTATTTACCCAATTTATTTTAGTTATATATATATATATATATATGTTTTATAATTTATTTTTTTATTTTTTTATTTCTTTGACATTGTAAAATTTATTTTTTTATAAATATTTATTTTTATATGTGCAATAAAAAGTAACATCTAATACAATATACAATAATAAATTTATAAAGCAATCTATACAATATGCGGCTTTCACCTAGTTATATAAAACATTTAATAAAATTTAATTTTATATCGTATTCATATTTTTTCTATCAAATTTGAATAAAAACATTAATAAATTTAAAAATATAAAATAAATAATAATTTATGAAATTCAATTTTATCATAAAATAATAATTTTTTATTAAAAATAAACAATTTATGTGAGTGGACACAAGTTATAAATTTAATACATGAAAAGATGATTAAGTTTAAAATTATATTTTTTGTATACATAAAGTAAAATTTAGGGATTATCAAAATTCAATTATAATTGATAACGAATAACATTGATAACACATGGAACAATTTTCATATTAAATTAAAAATAATAAAAATAAAAGTTAATACATCAATGAAAGCAAATGAAAGTCGAGCAATGAGTATTTGACATACATTTGATAAGAAACTTTTGATAATGAAAGTAAATGAATTTTTGATAGTGAAAATAAATAAAAATTGCATAGATAAAGTAATTATTATATACATAATGGCGATATACTATATAGTTCCTAGTTAAAATAGGATTGTAATTCCTTTAAGATATGCAAACTTTTACAACGGAAAATTATTTAAAATTGCAATTAGTATAAAATTTTCAATTAGAGATTATATTAAATTTATAATTATTTTATTCACTATTAAAGATTTTTATTTTTTTATAGTTTTTATTTTAATTTTAACCAATAAAATTTATATTTAAATAGAAAACTACTACAAACAATCAAATTAAACTACTATATATAAATATGAGAATAAAAGAGAATGATGAGATTTCTTATACTAGCCCTAATGAAATTTATAATATACTAAAATAACCTTCGTCATAGTCAATTAAAAAAAATACATTTTATTAGTTGATTAGATATATTTATAGAAATTATATTTTAAATAATAATAAGACATTTAAAGATTTTTATATTTTATTTCTCATTATATCTCATTATATTAGAATCTCCCATTAGGGTTTCCATCGATTTTTAGTGCAAGAATATATGAATTTATTTTTCATCAATCAACTTAAAGATTTAATTTTATAATATATTAACTTATTATTTTATTAATTTCTATTCTAAATTAATTATGTTGTTTCAAGGATACGCTAACCCAGCTACGGCAAGAGGCTCCGGCTATTAGAGGGGCTCTTTCTTTGCTTCGCAGGGAAGGCTAGCGATGTTGAAGTGGAGACATATTCACAATTAGCTTGGAGGAATAAATTTGAATTTTAAATTCCTTTAAAAAAGTATATTTTGTTTAGTAATCATTTTTCGGTTTATTTAGGTATCAAGGATATTGAAAGGCAAAACATATATTATAGTTTCTACACCTGCTTTTTTTATTTACATTTTAAAGCTAAAAAAACTGCCATCTATTTTGGAGAAACCATTTATCCTTTTAGTTATAATTTTTTTATTGTCTTTTAATTATAGAAAATAGATTTCAATTATCCTTTTAGTTAGATTTTTTACGAGAAAATATGTATATGTATTTTATCTATTTGAACTTGCATTATTATTGTCCAATAATTTTTACAATTAATAAATTTTGATATTCTTAATTATAGGTTCTCACGTAATATTATTTTAAGGAGGTAAATTGAAGACCATAATTCTAGTATTGAAAATAAAATTTATATTTTTAATTAATTATGAATTAATCATTGTATTTATTTTAATCAAAATAAAAACTTATACTTTAATATTATATAAATAAAAAATTAAATGTGTTAAAATGAATGTATAATGAGAAAAGTCAACTTGCAATGCATATCATAAAAGAACTAGTACTATATACAAATGTAAGAATTGGATAGGAATAATGGGATAACCGATAATGTCATTAATAAAATTTAGAATATGTTAAAATAATCTTAATGATAGCCAATTAATTTTTTATCTTAGTAATAGTAACCATCTACACAACCAATTAGTGATAAAAAAAATTAATTTTTTATCTTAGTGATAGCCAATTAGTAATTCAATTAATCTAGAATATATTTCACCAATTAACAAAAAATAACCATCTACACATCTTAAGTAACCATCTAAACATCTTAGTGATTCATTTTTTCCATCTTATTCTTAAGCCAAAGGAGTTTGATATCATTCATCACATGCAAAAAATCTTTCAACCAAGTGCTCGTTATCCATGAAAAAGTCAATTGCCTCCATACTTTCCCACTTATCCATTCCCAACTTTTTCAGTTTTGTTGAAATTTCAAGTGCTGAATAAATGCCTTTGCTACTATTTGTAATTGCTCTTGCGATTTCTTTCCTTGATGCAATCACTTCCATTATCTTAGCAGCAATGATATCAAACTTTTTTCTTTTAGTTCCTTTACAAGTCTCTTTTGATTGTCTAGTAACTGATGAGACATTATCAATTGGTGATGGTGCATTGAAGTTAGAGAAAGAATCTACTTGATCAAATGAATTTTTAATATTTGTTTGCATCTCATCAATATTATTGATGCGTACATCTCCTACTTGCCTTTCGGGAACCTTTTTCTTTGCACTCACAACACCATCTCCATTTGCTTTATCTTTTTCAAAAAACTCATGAGCATTATCCCAAAAATAGAGTTCTTTATCATGTACCAATTTATAACTTAGGTTTCACTTACATCAAAGTATTCATGTCAAGTCAAGAGTTTAGTAATAGGATAAAGCAGATATTGAAAAATTATTACAAAGCAGTACAATAATGCATATGTAGAAACCAAAGTTCACTTGAGTAACATACTTGAATCACACTGTCCCAAACACTTGAAGTAACTTCAATCTTTTTCGTAATAACATTCCATCCAAACCCACTCTTCTTATCCAAAAGCTCAACAACCAAATACATTAGTTTTTGAATAGTTTTTAATCTATCAACTGCTTTTGCCTTATCAACTATCTTTCCTATCTTTTGAAACTCAATTTTAAAAGAAATAATAACTATATTCCAAGCATTCTTGTTAAATTTTTTCTCCTCCTTATTGGTTTTAGCTTTTTCTTCTTTCATAAGATCAAGCAATATATGCAACTATTGCAAAAAGCTAGGACACATTATCTTGGATTGTCGCTTATTGAAAAATAAGCAGGGCCATTCAACATTTATTACAATGAGTAATGATGAAGAGAAAGTTGACATTAAAGAAACTCTATTTTCATTAGACACAATTCAAAAGATGATCCAAGATTCAGTGCTTCTAGGTGCTCTTTCTTTTGCCTTTTCTGCTGCTTGGTTAATAGGTAAAAGAATTACATCTATGCCTTGGTCTTTGATTCTACTACCTTTAATCATATGTTTGGCCAAAAACATATTTTTTCTAAACTCAAATCTTGTTCTTTGAATAATTCAATTACCACGGCCAATTGACGAAAATTATCTATAAAAGGAATTGGCACTGTTTGTTTGTCTACTGAGTCTAAGAAATCCATTTGTTTACCTAATACTCTTTATGTCCCATGTTTAATAGCCAACCTCATTTCCATTTGCCAATTAACTGATCAAAATTGTTTGGTCAAATTCTCCTTTGTTGGTTGTGATGTGAAGGACCTTCAAATGGGACAAGTGATCATGAAGGGGCATAAATGTGGATGTTTATATCATCTTGTTTCAGATAGTACTCAAAATTCTCCTCTATGTCTTTCAGCCTTGTCATCTACATTTGTCGGTCACTTCAATAACACTTGGGATCTATGGCATCATCGTCTTGGTCATCCGCATGCTGCCCTGTAACGCCCCAAAATTTCAGATCTTAAAATGATATTATTTAGGCGAGTCATGAATGGTATCACCCGAGGGAGAAAAAAATATTTTAATTGGACTCGATAATGATATTGAGCATAATTAATATTTGTGGAGTTAATTAG
>CANUEP010037706.1:0-78379 GCA_947857235.1 Jatropha podagrica | reverse complement strand
TGTTATGCAACCCAATACTTCCCAGTCTACAAATTCGTAAATAAGATAGCACAACACAACAAAATTCCATATGCATCTAAGGGAGAAAGGCACCATTTTGGATATCCCTTATCTAATTGCAAAGTTTCAATTTTTTTTTTTTTCTAGAAATAAAGACTATCAAATGAAAAGGCCTAAAAAAAAAAAAATCAAAATTTCAAAATCAGATATAATTGATGGAAAGCAACAGGATGAACAAAATCGCATCGATACAAAATGAAAACGGGAGAGAGAGAATTTAGAAATCAGACCTTGGGATTGGTGACTTTGGAGTTCTTGCGGATCTGAGAGGCGATGCTGGAGCGGAGCTCGGAAACGGTAACGACGTCCTGTAAGTTGTAGATGTCCATGATGGTAGGAATTGATCTGCAAGCCGTTCTAAAAAAATCTAACACTCGAGCCCTTGCCTCCTCCAGACTCGCGGAGTTTGGCGGCACCTTCAAGCTTCTCAACGTAAACGCCATCTCTTTCTCCTTCACTCGCTCAACTCACTCAGTTGACTCAATTCGGAATCCTCACTTTCGGAGAATCGATATATAGCCCAAGAAAGGTGTTTCAGCAAGATATCAATCTGAAGTTTCAAACAATAACAAACTTGAATGGGCCACGATGGACATTGAAATGGTTAGCACGACGCCGTTTAGAAATGTTTATTTCGATTAAAAAATCTATTATGCTACGTACTACGTCGTTTAGTCATAAAATTCGACTTTCCTGTACTATATAAAAGAATTGGATTTATGCATTTGGATCACAATAAAGTTAAAACGATGCTCATCTTGCCCTTTAACTTTGAGGACGATATATAATTTGCTTAAAATTTATAAATTAATTTATTTATTTATTTACCCTTTGAGTTCGTACCAAATGAAAACATAAAACAAAATAATAATTTTTATTTTTTATTTTTTATTCAAGACCCTAATCCTAATCTCAATTTGAGGCGAAATTACTCTCCAAATTGAAATTAGGGTATATACTAAGCAAATGTTCAGAATAAAGTGCAACTGCAACAATTCCATTAGTTCAGAATATTTTTGAGAACGAAATTTCCCACTAAGAAAAGAGCCACATAATGTTGGGATAAAGGTCAGTTGATTAGATGATGCTCATCCATCAAAGTTTACACGATCAGCTCTGATCTTTTTTACATTTCCCCACATTCAGCAATAACACAAGCCAGTTTAGGCCGGTTGTTGGGTCCGGTAGCCACATTCTCGATCTTCCGGACAACCAAAAGACCGTCTCCAAGAACCCTCTGTAAAGAAGTTAAAGCATGAACATATATGACATAATTAGAACACAAAACACACCTGCAAGTCAGGTTCCTCTTGAAACTGACTTTGAATATTTGGATCTTAAATGAACTTCGACCCAAAGAGTACTAAACTGAAATAATTAGTAATTTATAAGAATTGAAGAACATACCCCAAACACAACATGCTTATTGTCGAGCCAGTCGCATTTTGCACAAGTGATAAAGAACTGCAGCAAATGAAGTACCAAAATCAAGCATCAATTCATATCAGGATAAAACAGAATTATTTATTAACAATTTTCATTTGGCTAGCAAGTTATTTGAAAGAATAAGGGAACAATGATATGAATTGGGGAATGACTTTAACTCTTCAAATGTAATTGTCTCTACCTAATGAAGTTATAAATATAGGGAAGTAGGGGGAAAAAGATTACTTTATTGGATTGGTTTAAGAAAGCAGATTAACATTATGGAAGATTATACAATCATCTTCTTTTTCAGAAAAATTGCATTACGTAAAATTCAACCATCTGTATTATGATTTCTAGTTTATAAGATTAAACACGTGAACTGCTACATCTTGAGGGCTTTTAACTCCTGTGCATACAACAATACATCTGGTATATTTACCCCTCAAACTCAAAGCTGGCATGTGTGTGTGTGTGTGTGTTTGAGAGAGAGAGAAAGAGAGAGAGAGAGTGAGTAAAACCTGACATCCATTTGTGTTTGGCCCACTATTTGCCTGCAACAGAAACAAAAAAAAAAAAAAAAAGCCCCTTCATTAAAGGTGAAGTAAAGCCCCTTTACCAAAATCAAGATTATTCTACAATTAACATAGGTGCCCTAATGCTGAACAGTTTCAAGATTTCTGAATATTAGGGTTGTAATGGAATTACGGAAAGATATGTGCTTCAAAGGAATGAGATAAACCTCCACAAATTTGGCTCCAAACTTTTAACTCTAACCAATAACTACAGCGCAACAATAATCTTGTGCTCCACTACACAATCAAGCTAGCAACTACAAACTTCTTCAGAGAATATACGTGTTTTTAACCTAGTGAGAATTGCCCCTTTGTTTCATAAAACCACTAAGTTAATAAAAAAACTAACTTTAAGAAAATTTTTATTATAGGGATTCCTTTAGGCCATTACAGAGTCAGATAAACTACCAAATGCCATTTGTTTCAAATTTGAAATGCAAAAAGAAAAGCAAAATAAGATTCAGTTAATTTATAAAAAGAAAATTTCCAACACTCACTAAAACACAGGTCAGGACGCTAAAAGCAACAAGACATACGCTAAGGAACAAAAGGGAATGCATACCATTGACAGTAGACCAGGACCAGTGTGTTTGGCCGTAAAATTTTCATCATCAAACTTATGTCCGTATATAGAAACACATCCACTCCCATCATTCTGCAAAGCAAAATTGGCATGCTAATGTGACTAACGAAACATAAAAGAAAAAGAACTCGGAGTCTGCACAGTTAATGAAGCTTAAATATGAAGAAATTAAGTGAACCTTAAGGAAATCACCAGCTTGAATCATGAAATCCTTGATCACCCTATGGAACTGGCACCCCTTATAACCTACGGGCGCTCCAGCTTTTCTGCCCATTGAAATGTTTATTAATGGCTACATCAGCCAGACAATTTATCAAAAATCTTTACAACAGTAAGCAATAATTCTCTTTACCTGTGTTCACCGGTACAAAATTGCCTGCCAAATTAAGCAAGTAAAAGAAAAATTAATTCTAGAATCAAGCAAAAGCAATAAACATTAACAATATCGGAGATAACCTGAAATTTTCGGCAGTTTTAGGGGCAATATCGGCAAAAAGCTCCATCTTGATGCGACCGGCAGGGATTGTACCGATAGTAATATCAAAGAAAACGATTGGATTTTTAGGGTTTGGAGGCCTCACATGCCACTCAACGTTCCCTGTTCCGGCAGCTCCGTTTCCTCCTGACGCCATGAGAAGCGCAAAGAATCTCTCTTTCTCTCTGCTTAGCTTCTACAAGCTTCTCCGTTTCTCTGTTTTAGGTTTCAAGCAAGGTTTCTGTTTTGGGTTTTGGGTTTTGGGTTTTGGGTTTTGGTATTTTATGCCCAGGAAAAGTTTGAACTTGCTCCCGCAACTAACACCCAAATATACAAAAACCTCAAAATTATTATTATTACTAAAACTGTCATTAACTTAACAAAAGTAAGGCTCAGTTTGCTCTACAGAAAACATTTCGATTGAGAAGTTATTTTCATAAGAACAGAATTATTTTCTTTTAACGCTCCAAACAACAGAGTATTTGCCATGTTTGACCGGTTATAATTTTTTATAACTTCTGTAAAAATTAGCTTTGATGACCCCTATAATCGAATGCTTAATCAGCAATGCCAAACACACCCTAAAGTATATTGGAGAGACTGAGAAACAAAAAGAAGAGTAATCATCATTTAGGGAAGAATTATACAGTTCTCAAAATTATGAATCATTCTACAACAAGCCTCAACCTCACTCTCTCAAATTATTCATTCACATATCTTTATCAATAATATCACGCATCATCTGTATTGGAACGAGCCCTTCTGTTCGGATTGCATCCTTTTTTGGGTCTGGACTAATGAAGAACAGCGTTGGCAAACCTCGAACCTATGCCACGTAAAGTTTGTCAAATCCAAATTCGATGCAGTAAAATATTCCTATGGCTTCACTTCTTGCAATTACAGACAGTATTGTAAAATAGTATACAAAAACAAAAAATCAACTTCTGAGCTTTAATAAGAAAAACATTATCTGTTAGATGAAACTCTGTTTAAACTTTTTAGAAATACTATAACGAAATGGTAGTAAACAAAATTGATATTCCGAAAATTACCTGCATGTCATGTGCAAACTCATACTCTTCATCAGTATCAACCTTAACAATAATGGCATTACTCTCATATTCCACAGCAAGCTGCAGAGTTTAACCTCAAGTTATAAGCATTCACTAAGTTAAATCAACCCAACATTACATATCAGATGATAACGCAACTTTAAAGCATATATATAGCGAGCGCTCTATAGGTCAATACATTATAGTAACCAAGAGGCAAAGAAGGGTGTGCTTAAATATGATCTAAACTTGCATTGTGAAGAATGAGAAAACTGATATTGATTGAGAGGAGTTCAGTTTCTAAGGAAGACAAAAAGGATATAAAACAAATTTGTTAGCGCCTAGAAAATGTAACATTGTACAAATAGCTCCAGAAAACTTGCGTAGAACAAATGAACTTTGATGTGCAAATGAAACAGGAAAATAGAAAGAAATCATACCATTTCAAGTTCTTGTGCCATCAAAATACAAGGTCCACACCAAGTGGCATAAAAATCAATGATAATGGGCACATTTCTTTCTCCCCTTACCAGCTCCTGTATCTCTTGTGCTGACTTCTTTTTCTGCCCGCCCACAATAACCATTGGGTGCATTAGATTCACAATTACAAAATCTTAAAACATTCCAAAAGCGAACAAAAACAAACCCAAAAATCATTAAATTATCTTTCTCTTTTCCCCCACATTCCTCAAACATTAAAATACAATAAAATTAAGATCCTATGAATCCACAACAAGATAAAGAAGAAGAATAGTTGGCAATCTTAGATGGCATACCACGAGATAGTCTTCTCTAACATACTTCCCCAGGGGAGGTCTGCAAAGCAGTTTTCTCGGTTGAGTGGAGAGCGAAAAGGGTCTTTTATGGGTGGTGTTGGCGGTGGAGAAGAGAGAGTTCTCTTTCTGGGTTTTTAAAGAACAAAGAGGAAAAGAAAGAGAAGATAATGGGGGAGCAAGTAATCTAAAGGTTGATGACAAAGTTGTCACCTTGTGTGTAGTTGTGTAGGGCTGGAGTCTAGCCATTAGCAGAGAAAGAAAGAGTCAGCGAGCTTCGGTTGAGAGGAGGGTTTAGAAGAGATGTTGCAGATAGGAATCGGGAATTTGGGGTGTTTGGGTAACTGATGATGGATATATTAGTCCGGGAATTGCATTTCCCTGTATGCGGCTTGTTTGTGTCCTCACCGTTCCCCATACCCCGACTCTGTTTTGACCCTTCCATTATTTTTTTTATTGTTGTAACTCAGAAATATTAATATATACGATAAATTTTAAAAAATTTAAATTCGAAATCTTTCAGCTTCTTACTAAATAAGAAGCCTAACCAAATCACACAGTTCGACAAATGAAATTGATGGTAAAAATACAAATAAAATACTTTTTGTTTACAAGAACAAATGAATCAAGAAAAATGATAATTTCCCACTAACACTGGGCTATATAAACATTACAAAGAAGAATCCGTTCAGTCCTCAGCTAAAAGCAAAGCATCCAGAAGGCAGTAGCAACATGAACCGTAAGTTTAAAAATATCATTCTTACTTGTTAACAGTACCGTAAGTGTAATATCGCAACGATAGCTAAAAAAGATATTTAATCATATATTATAAAAATAATAATACGAAAAATATAATAATAAGAATTACTAAATTCAATTTTATACTAAATTCTAATTTTTCCAACTTCTATTAGAAACAATGTTGAGATTATTTGATTGAAGGATTATGTATTATATGACTGGATTATGTATTATGTGATTCTTGTACATGACTGCTGATATAATTGTTTTGTTTATGATTTGTTATATCATAATGTAAAGTATTAAGAAGTCCGAGTGTCTTCTAGAACTCAAATCAGCAAATAAGAGGACTCAAGTTAATTTTGGTCTCATAAAGTGGGAAGAAAAATATTTTATGTGTACTTTCTAATTTATAACTTTAAAAAGAAATAAAGAGATATAAGGATATTAAATTATAATAAATATAAATATTAATTATTCTATTTAAAATTTATAAATAAAGAGAGTTAATACTTAATACGACAAGAAAATATAATTGTAAATTTAATAATTCCAATTCAAAATAGCAAAAACAATAATCATAAAGAAGGAAAACAATAATCAATACCCAAATTGAAAATTACAACAAAAGACTTGCGTTACTTTATCTTTATTAAGACAGATACATTGTAAATCCTATGCTCATTCAAACAATCCTGAACAGAATGACTCGCAGAAGCCCTCACAACAATTCTTAAAACTGCATGCCTAAGACAGAAAGAAAGAAGAAAATGTTGAACGAAATGATTATCTCCAGTTAATTCAAGGAATATATATATAGATAACGGTAAATGCTTACGATTTTTTCTTCCTGCCAGGCTTAGAAACAAGCCGCACAGTTGATGTGTGCCGCCGACAAAAAGCAAGCATCTAAGCATCCCACAAAACTGCATGCACCAAGACACTTTATTAACTAATGAAAAATAAGAGCAAGGATAATTGAAATTCTTACCAGCCTCTCCAACAGCCGCTGCTGCTCTTTCCAGGCTTAGTACTTCCTGAAGGATGGGAGGATGGGTTTTGTGGCTGTTCAACCCTATCTTTCGTAGATAAATTCACAGGAGCTGGAGCAATACAAGGAGCTTGATCATGGTTTTGAGGATCCATTTTTAAGATCTTTCAAGAAACTTGAGAATTCTTAAACAGAAGACAGAAAATTAAAAAAAATACAGCCCTGGAGAGCAGTTGTCGAGTTCCAAAACAACAAATATTTATACAATCAAAACTGGCTGCTTACTAAGGATAATGGATCGGATGGTCTTGGTCTGCTTGAACATTTCTTGACTTGGCAAGTTAAGAACTGAGACCGGACAACAGTTATACGGAGTCTTCCAAATTAATGACATTGCCCCACCTGTAAGGGCACATTAATTGGTTAGAGGTATTGAAGGACAGGCTTAAATTTTGTTGAAGACAGGTTTGGGCAATAGTACCAGTGGGCTGGTTGAAGTGGGCTTCTAATTAGATATCAGTGGCTACTGCAAGAAGCCATGGTAAGAAGTAACTATTTGTTTGATTAATTGATAAATATAAAATAATAACTATTTATTTATTTGATTAAAGGGGTGTTTTAATATATTTAATTGGAATGGAGCGATTAGAACGCATTCTTCTTTACCTAAAAGTTTCGGTTGGAGCAAGAAAGCACCACTGTCATTTCATTAACCACTATCAGAGCAACAGAGCAGGTGATGATACTGTTAATTAATAACAGAGTCCAAATGGGATTACATCACCAACACCATTTTTGTTACATTAGCTTGACCCCAAGAAAAAAAAAAAAAAAAAAAGAAACACCCTGAGAGCAAATGGTTTCCATAAATCGATTTCTACACTTGTATTAATCATTTAATAATATCTTCTTAAAATCACTGCAGTGTTCAATGAAAGAGAACGTTAAAATGAGGTAAAGATTTGTTATTTTGACCTACCACAGGTTAATTAAATCTCCCTCACCCTTTCTTTAGTTCTCTCTCTCTCTCTCTTTCTCTTTCTCTCTCTTTGTGTGTATACATCAATTAGCTTCTTCCAATTCTTAATGAAGAATCAACAGCTTTACCAACTCCTGCAAAGAGCTTGGCAATCTCCAATTGAGTGTTGGCTATAATTTCAGTTCTTTTTAGATCCATTTCACCTCTTTTGGCTTCTGCTTCTATTCTCATTTTTTCTACTTCTCTCATTGTGTCCATTCTTGCTTGTTCTGATCTTACCACTACTTCTGCTAGCCATCTTATGCTATCTGCTATCTCCCATTCTTCTCTTCTTCTTCTCTTCTTCCTCTCCATTTTCATCTTCGTTCTTTTTGACCTTAATTTCTCCTTATCGCTATACAAAGCTGGAGTACTGCTGTCTGTTTCCATGGCATTGTTCTCATCTGACAAATGGTCCGATAATTTTGTTCCACCAACATCTTCCTGGTAAAATGAAACAGCAAGTTAATAAATTGCAGAAACTATGTTACCTTTGCTAACAGATAATCGGTGTATAAGACAAACTAAACTACCAACTACTATAATTATGTAAACAGTAATTTGGTTGCAGAAATTAGTGTGACTGTCCTAATTAACAAGAAAGATTTATGGTTGGTTGAAAATTATAAGAAAGAATCACAAGGAAATGTATTTCTTGACTAACCTTGAGGCCTCTATCAATACCATTGGACTCATGTGAGTTCTGTGCAGTCGTAATAGCCGCCGGAGGAGGAGGAGGAGGAGGAGGAGGCGGTTGTGGCATCACCATATGAATTGGTTCCAACAGCATCAACGGAGGATGATTAGACACTGGAACTGATGGTAGTGGCGGTGGTTGTTGTACCTGTGGAGGCTGCTGTGGTGGTACTGCCGTAGCAGCAGCTGCACTTCCACGTAACAAAAGGTCAAGCCTTGGGTATAGAGGCCAAGAGGAGGCATCTGCAATGGCGGATTCCGATCTATACCTCTTCTTCATGGACTCAATCTTGTTCTTGCATTGGGTTTGCGTTTTTGGTGACTTAGTACAGTTTGCACGTGAAGACACGTATCTCGCTACATCTTCCCAATCATGACCTTTAAGCTTGGCTCTGTTTCTAAGTATCCACTTACTTTCATAAGCCTCAAGTAAGCTTGAAACAGCTCCTTCACTCCATTCATCTCTTTTCAGTCTATCGCCGCCGCCCAAACCACCACTGCCACCGAGTTGTTTTCTTGATGAGTCTTCTTTGATTATGGTAGAGGGGAGAGTTGGGCTTTCTTGGTTTGTTTCTTTATCCATCACTCTCCATGCTAAAGAAAACCTTGGTTTTTCTTATAATTCACTCCGTTTAGCAGCTAACATTTGTACAACACCACGAAAGAAGTTGAAGAAGAAGAAGAAGAAGAAGAAGAAGAGGGAGAAAGAAAAAGAAAAGGAGAGAGAAACCACTAGCATTAGAGAGAGGAAAAAGAAAGGGCTAGTACTAGTGGCCAACCAGAGAAAGAGAGAGAACCACTAGCATTTGAGAGCAAAAGAAAAGGGTTAGTGGGAAAAAAAACAAGAAAGTCGTTCACTTTGTCAAATGAGTTAATGATAGTAACCTCTTAACTTTAATTTCATTTTCTTGGTTACATTTTTTTAAAGGAGGGGTGGAATTATATTATTTATGGGTATGTTGGTTCTAAAAAAATGTTGAGGGTTGGGTTATTTTGGCTGTTAGCGTTGATATGAAGCCAACCAAGAAATCCACTGCAAATGGCCTAATAGAGAGGGAGAGAGGGTGGTGGTGGTGGTGGGTCAATCACGTGGGTCTGTCACCCACTCTATATCCCATCACCACCACGACCACCTCCACCACCACTAGTATAGCAGTATATGCTACGGTCACTTGACCTTAGCTACACCTTTTCTTCTTTTTTAGCTTTGCTTTTTGCCTTTTTGTGCTCTTAGAAAAAGCTTGGGGTGGGATTCATCGCCCATTAGAGTAGGTCATTGAAATATATTGCCTTTCTTCTTAAAATTTTTTTGATTGGTGGTAATACTTATTCTGGCTCAGCCATTGTGCTTGGCGAATCACATTATTGTCCCACATCCAGGTGGTTAATTAATTTAGTAGTCTTATATATTTTTAATCAAGATTATCAATTTTGATCATTCCATAATTGTTTCATGAATAATTTTAATAATCTCAATGTTTAACTATATTTTCTTTTCTTTTTTTCATGATAAAATTAGTTATTAGTTATTTAATTGTAGAAAGTAATGCGGAAAGAGCAATAAAAAAGCAAACTCATGTGTTTATTTTGTTGGGATTGATTCCTTTTTTAAGGACATTATAGATATCTATGACATTAGAATTGTAGAATTTATTAAAAATATTCTCATTACATAAACTATCATGAAATTGCTATTTATAGCATGCAAAAACGCTAGAAGGAGGGCTTGAACCTCCGACCTTGTGGTTAACAGCCACACGCTCTAACCAACTGAGCTATTCCAGCTTTACATTTTTATTCTTGAAATAATATAAATTAGACAAAAATATATAACCCAAATGCCAAAAATGATAAGTGTAAATTATTTAGTTCATTTAAAATGATTGTGTATTTTGAATTTGAGATGTAAAATTACGTGTAGTTTTAAATTTCAAACAAAATTTAATGATTTTATTAGGTCAGTTTGAATTGGAAAAAGGATCAAAAGCTGAAAATGCCATTAGCAAGCATTTGGAAGGTAGTTGGAAAGTAGTTGGAAAAGAGAAAAAGTGAATGGCTTTTAATTGGAGGGCTTTTCAGAATAGCGGTGATGTGCTATACAGGATTTAAACCTTAGCACAATATTTGTTCGTATTGGACAAAGTAAAAAGATGATAATTACATTACTTGTGGGATCTGATTATGCAAAATGCAATCAATCCATAAGAGGACCATTTCCACTATTCACACCAACTGATTGTCAAGTTGTGCAAATTCATATTTCTCTGAACTGAATCTTGATTTTCCCTGATGGTAGAGATGTTTAATTTCGTTTTGACTCGAAATTATATTTTCAGAGATGACATAAGAATGATATGAATAGGGGATAGGTGGAGAGGGCAGCCATTGTTTCTTTTCTTATCTTCTTGTACTCTTCATTTCTTCTTTGGTTTTTGATGATAACAACTGTTTTTGAGCACAAAGAAATTGATTGCCCACCTAACCAATTTAAATTAATTTATGGCAATTTGGCAAACAATATGCCAAAGCATCTTCACATACCCACCATTCTTGTTTCTGTAAGCACTTTCAATCAGCTATGAAAACTGAACAATGGATGAAACAGGAAAAAAGCAGGAGGAAAACAACACAGGCTACCTAACCAGCTCAAACTGGAAGGAGTTATGCCTCCAGCTAAAATGCTGTCCCACAAAAGATGGATTCTAATCAAAATTAGAACACATACTGTTGACATGAGACTAATGACATAGACAGGACAGCCACTATTCATACAGTTTTTTTCTACTGTCAAACACACAGTTTAGATTTCAACAATAATTGTTTTATTTGTAACAATTCAATTCAGAAATAGAAAGCATCTAGTACACAAATCAAAACGTCTACATCCAACAAGTTGCCTTGTGCGATGGACTTCTCCCAATTACAGAAAAAAGGAAAAAGATAGTAGTGGTGGACACCAATTTATCATTTTATATCTTGTTTGCAGGTACCAGAAATTCTCTAGTGGCAAGTGTTGTAGGACAAATAACAGAATTTAGAAAGAAACACTAAAGCTATGCTTGGTAAGCCGTAGTTTGATGTAATATTTCATATTATGGCTTACCGAACATTGTCTTGATGAAAATATTAGAAAATCAAAGTGCCAATTCTAAGTGGCCTCAGATTCAAGCTGAGATTGCACATTATCATAGCACAAACAAATACACCACAAACATATTACAGCAGCCTAAAATGCATAAAGTTGATTCTAACCTGAAGCATTCATCAAAAACCTAAAAGATAACAACTTGAGTCAAGTAGGGTAAGGAAAGAAGGCAGCAATTTATGTGAACCAGCAACAAAATTTGTATCTAAAATAGACAAATATGGTATGGGTTAGGTATCAGCTCTACTCATAAATGGGCCATCCATCAAATGATAAAACTAACTCTCTTTCTTTTGTTTTCATTAATCTGACAACATAAGAGGGTCAAATGCAGTCAATTAATATGGTTCGACATCAAGGACAGAATCACGATTAGGGTTGCATTAGGTAAGCAAGAGACACTTGATTATTACCTGGCCTCATCTTTCAAGGGCTTACATTTTTGGTTTTTTTTTTCAATCCATTTCTGCAGATACCTCAAAATAATCCAATTCAAAATTTCATAATTCTCAATCATTTTTCCACAGCCTATTGAAATTGACTGCAAATAAAATTATATCAACTGAATGTCATATTAGCTTATCAAGATTGCAACGAGCTAACTGTCGACCAATTAATGTATAAACAATTACCAACTCAAAAAGAACCATACAAATATTAAATAAATAAAAAAAGAAATAAAACTTCTAGGATGAGAGGATCTTGAGGATGAAAAAGAAAACGATAATAAATGACCAGTTCACCTGGTCCTAGATAAGGTTAGTCTAGTCCATATAAACCTAAACACAGTTTAGGTTTTTAACAATGAACTAATTTTAATTTCAATTTACACAAGTCTATCCATATCATTTCTATTACATGACTAGTTGCCTTTTCCAAAACAGAGATTTGCACACATATTTAGCACTGGAATTTATACTAGTCAGTCGCTAGTAACATAAAGCTACACACTGATGCTAGGACCCTAGAATAAGATAAATCATAATCTTTATGTAACTTGGGTTTGATCTTCCTTCTAATGGACAAAAGATTCATGAATGGGATTCAAATTAAATAATTTAAATCCTAAACTATCAGGAGACATTTACACGAATCTATTTCCTCCAATTGGTGCTATCAATAATCAGAGCCATATTTGCTTGTAATATGTTAATTAATCAAATTCAAACCTTTCCTTAAATTTCAACCCAAGTCAGTTCCATATACCATTTATCTTTTTGTCATTTTCATTTGAATTACTCTCTGGTTGTAGAGGACCAAACCAACCGATCACACCTCGAACTAGAATGGATGCACTTATTTCCTTCTTCCATTTCAGAAACTTTAAAGCTAACATTGACAAGATCATCACACGGAACCAACGTCTTTTTCTCTTATATAGGATTTGAAGTTTATCAAAATATACCAAAGACAAATCAAAGGCTTGTAACCAACTTAAGAATCTCAAGCCTCAACTAATATCAGAATTAAACCAAGTTCATGCAGACTGAGCCTTAATGCTCCTTCAGCTTGCTGAAACCATCTTTATTTATTATTTGATTCATACAGAACTTATAGAAAGAAAGTGATTAAGGTGCGGGCAATGGAAGGATCATTTTCAGTTCCAGTCATGTCAATAGAAGTCTCTTCATAGTTTAACAGTATAGTGTATAGATGGATCTGAGATCCACAAAACAGGATTTGTCGAACAAGGATATTCAGGGCAAGCCTATGAGGACGATAGTGTATTATCAAACCAAAAGTTAAAGTTAAGCTTTTAAAAAATTTTACCAGTATTGCTTTGTTCAGTTTGAATCTGTTCCCTACAGTAGATTTTCAGGTTTCTAATTGGTTACTTTCCATGCACAGATTAATTATAAATTTTAGAAAACCTTAATCACACTGTTTTGCTTACTTTGAATCTTGCCCTCCTAGCTTGGAATATGAATGATAAGCTTTCAGTTACTTTTAAATAGAAATCAAACAGTTTAGAGATCAGACATGGGATCACTTGCTAAGGTCTATAAAAGCAAAAAATTAGACAAGTGTTACGGGAAACTGAAGGCGGTCTGCAAATGTCCCTATTTGTGCTAGTGAAATAGTTCAAAGGAAAAGTTTTCACCACTCAGCAGCTCAGAATAAAGCATTGTACAGAACATTTGTACCATATCTAGCGTTCCATAACAACCAGTTCTCATACAATTGTTGCTAGACATTATACAGAGGTAGTAGCATACCAAGACATGATGGGAAAATTCACCATCAAGATGAATAAATAAAGCATTATTTGTCCATATTGCCAGGTACAGTTCGCCCTTTTCTCTGAAGCATGGGCCACTGATGCAAGCCACACAAGACATCACATGGTTCATCAGTGATAAAACATCGTAAACAAGAGTGGAAAAGAACTCTGGAAATGATTGCAATGTTTTTCAGGCACCATAAAAGAAAAACGTTCAGAAAATGTAAAAACAGTGAGAGCTAAAATTTACAATCATAAATATTATTATCATTCCATTATCAATCTACATTCCTCTCTTTACCTTTTCATGTGCTATTATGAATAGAAATTCAGCAGCTACTTTGTACAATATACATCTAAAACTAACAAGAAATCAATTCTTTAGTATAAGAGAAAGAACTAACTAACCGAATGAAATCCAGAAGCCATCAATTTATGAAGATTGATCGAGTAAAGAATCAAACCGCGAATTGGTGTTGCTTGATCCGTCCTCAATCACCTCCAACAATGCAATAGCTTTACTCTTCCCTTTGGCGCTTCCGTGCTCCACCACTTCCTTGATCCCTTCCACCACTCCCGCCGCCATTTCTCTCACATTCCCAACCACTCCCTCCCCTCCACTCCTCACCAAATTCAACAATGCCGCCACAGCATTCTCCTTTATTCTCTTACTGGACCCTGTCCCTAGATCTAGCAAGTCCACCAAAATTCCCACCCCTGAAAATTTAGCAAATTCTTCCTCACTTTCCTCGCATCCCGCAATTTGCGCTATCACCGCCGTCGCGTCCTCTACTATTCCCACTCTCCCGTCTTTCAAAACTAAAGAAAACAACGCAGGGACCGCCTCGAGATCAATTAGTGTTGATCTATTCAAAGGATATAAAGCAATTCCAAACAAGGCTTTTAAGGCGTCTTTAATTGACCGCGGCGGCGACTTAGGTGTTTTGAGTATATCTATCAAGGAATAAACTATCTCACGTTTGGATCCAATGATAGGCCGGTAAGAATCGACGACAAGGAGGCTGTGCAACGTGGCAGCAGAAGATTGAATGGCAGGAGGGGCAGCGGTAGTAGCATGGTGGCTGAGAGCGTGAGCAAGCGCATCGAGAAGACCCCGGGTGGACATGAGGGATTCCCGGGAAGAGATAGAGAGGTTAAGGAGGGTGGCAGCGGCATTCTCTTGTGAATCATGAGAAGAAGAATAAAGCGTCTCAGCTAAGTAAGGAATAGCACCAGCTTCGGCGATAATTGGGCGGCTATCGGGGTCGTGCTTAGTGATGAGTCGCAGCTCGGCTAAGGCTTCGGCTCGGATTTTCTCAGAGACAGAGCTTAGTTTGGATACCAGGGATCGAGCAGTTCTGCGCTTCACCTCCATTGAAGCTATAAAATATTAGTTTGACTCTTTCTGCCTATAGAGTTGTGAGAGGAAGAAGATAAGATTGAAGAGGTAGAAATGGATCTTTCAGACGAAATCGACCTAACTCTCAAACGACAAAGCGGGTCTTCGGCGCTGCTTCGGTGGTGTTATTCGGCCGCCACGTTTTGCTAGCTAAATTACCATGGTCAAATCAACCTGGCTGATGGGCCCCGCCCCAAGGCCAATGAGAATATCGGAAAACGTAAAATGGGCGAGGCGAGGCGAGGCCCACCGCCGACGTCATTATTCTTTGCGTAAGTTTTGTTAATTTTGAAATGTCGCTGTTTAATTATGATATATGAGAATTTTTTTTTTTTTTGCAATTTTTTAGTTTTTTTTTTTTTTTAATTTCACTAATATTTTTAATTTTGCAATTGATACCCTGTGTTTATTTTTTATTATCAATTTTGTTCATTAGAGATTCGTATAATATCGCTTATCCTTTTATATATGAAAAAAAAAAAAATGCTAAACTGCTAGTTATTACATGAGAGCAAAGTCTTGGCCCATTGAAGTCAACTCTAGCCCAAACATTTGGGCCTAAAATTGAAGTCGGCCTGCATGCCACGACATAATACAACATTTCACTATCTCAGTTGAAGTTGACTCGGGGCTCTCGATGAGCTTAGTACAGCCTGAGCTGGCTCTTTCTTCTTAAATGAAAAATAAAATATATATCAATTATCTATAATCTACAAATATTTTAAAGATTTTAATTTTATTAGTTGAAAACTTAATTTGATTTTTTATTCAAATTTAAATCTTATTGGCTTGAGAATTTTTATACTAAATAAAATTTTTAGATTATGCTCTATTTATAAAATTTTTATCATATCTCAATTAAAAATTATAATTTATTATAAAAATTTCGGCTTGTCTTAATTATAAATTATATTTTGACAACTATAAATATTAGTATAATAATAATAATAATAATAATAATAATAGAGATAAAAGAAGAGGCGTTATTTCTTAATCATCCCAGTCCCGCCACCCCATGCCAAGTCAGCAAGACTAATGGTTGAGGGAAAAGCAACACTACTCCCTCCCATCAATGATAATGACAATGTCCGAATAAAATAATTTCTTTAGATACCTTACATATATAATTCATTGTTTTCTAATTTTTATAAAAACATTTTTTTTATATTTTTTGTAATATTCAATAAATAATAGCTTGACAACCACTTTATAGACAATTTTGAACAGAGGAAAAAATAAAAAAATAAAAAAACACACGCCAGCAAACCTTTTCAGTTCTCACCATGCGAGAGCCAACCAACTCCCATGTCCCAATCTTATTATAGAATTATTTTTATAGACAAACAGTTGACTCTAATTAATTAAGATCTCAGCAATCTCCATGGAAGATCTACTCACGTTTTACTTAGAAAATATTATTTTTTTAAGAAAAATCCATCTTCTCCTTCTACACATTGCCGGGAATGATCGTTAATCGCCGACGGCAGCCCCTGCCTAAATTTGGACTAATAAATTCAAAAATACAATTGCCGATGGCTGGATTAAATCCTTAATTAACAAAACGACGACATGCTTCCTTCCTTCCATCGGGTTTCCAAGATCTCGACTTTTCAAAGATAAATTGAATGAACTTTGAAGTTTTCAGTTTCGGTCGCCAGTTTTTCAAGAAAGGGAAGGGGCTGTCGAAACTTGTAAGATATGTTTATATTAACATTACTTCTCAAGTTGTAAACTGCTAACGAGCAACGTGTTGGTTGAGCACTTAAATTCGTTTTATTATACAACGGGTGTTTCGTTATCTTTGCAAGTATATACTCTCAGTAGCATTTAAGCCCTTGCTACTCAGCCCAATAGCGATTGGTGGTGGATGGACAGTGATGATGTGGCCGTGTGTATGACCATATGAAAACAAATAAAATAATAATAACAATGATAAAATAAGAGTATAATCTGATTAATTTGGGTACTCGTGTGAAAAAACAGTTGCAGTCTCCCACGGCTATGCGATATTCATAAGTATGCCCAATGCGTGAATTGCTAATATCCCCTATCACATACCGACAGTTGTTGTCACCATCTTTCCTTTCCAATAATCTGACCATCTCTATATGCACTCCGATATTTTCTTCTCTTAGCTTTCTCTTTTCTCTCTTTGCCATCAGCTAAACCATGAATTCAATGGCCACGCTCACCTCTTCTTCTTCCATTCTAAGAACCTCTCCGCTCGATACCTCCTCTTCTCTTTCAAAATTCCATTTCCATCCACTGTCCACTTCCTCGTCTTTTCGTGTAATCTGCCGTGGAGAATTGCCTCCGAGTGACCTCAAATTTGTGCTTCACCATGCCTTGGATTCCTGTGGAATCGAAACTACTCATGCCAGAGTACTTAATTCTTCTCATTTCTTTAATATATTTTTAATTTGTCTATTTTGATTGATGATTGGTGCAGGAAGCGAGGAAGGGATTCTTGTCACAGATTGAGAAATTAACGGTTATTGAGAGGGAAACTAGTATTAGCATCAATAAACGTGTGGATTTGGGTAAAACGGCACTTTACATCGCCGCTGAAGATGATTCTCTTGTATCTCATTCTTCGGTTGCACTTCCGGTGGATTCTTTTGTTGATAGATTGTATGACCTTTCCATGGGCTTCTGTACGGAAAATAGCTCATCTCTCAGTTCCTCCCCTGAGCAATTCCTCGAAAATTTAGAGAGGTATTTGTATGTGAAGAAGGTATGATTCCTCAAATTATCTATTATGCAATTTCTATCCTCGATGGAGTTGTCATTTACATCATAATTCTTTCTCAACAGGGTTTTAGGAGAAGCAATGGAGGGAATCAATTAGACACCCGAGTTTTATATCTTCACTCAGTATGTATTTTTGCATTATAACGAAGAAATTCAAATGTAGCGGTGGAGAAAATATTATTATATTGGATATTGAATTTATTTTAAACTATTGAGCAGGTATTGACGCACCGAACGGGTTCGGCTGCTATGCTTTCAGTTTTATACTCTGAAATGCTGAAATTGCTTCGCATGTGGAGCCTTTTGGAATTTGATTGTGAGATATTCTTCCCTCACGATCGTTTTGGCCTTCCCAAAGGCTATCATAAGCAGAAAAGTGTTGAGTCTGATCAACCACACATAGTAACAACTCAAACTCTGTTAGAGGAGGTAAGTCGAGATGGCTATTTTATTGATCAATCAGAAAGGTTTTTAGTGTTCCTTTGTGGATGCCATGTGATTAAATTTTGCATGTACTTGCCTCTCAAGCTCCATCTAGTGTCCCTAATCTCCTATGCTTTTCTTCTGTCATGTCTTCTCGTTCTTAATCAATTGCATTGGTTGCTCGTTAATGGAATTCAGAAAAAAAAAAAAAAAAACAAAGCCTGCCATTTGTGGAAATTATTCCTCTCTGTGTTATAACATGCATATTGTTCTGTTCATTCAGGATCTAAGGTGTTAATCAACGTAGGCCTGATTTCTCATTATACCATGCTATGATTTTAGCATTTGCTATGATATTGTCAAACTATCAGCAGCATAGTTAATTGAGTCAGAAGAAGAAAGTTAAAAAATTAATCTCTATTCCCTTCTTATTGTGTATATATTTTGTCTCGGCAGCAAACTTTATTAGAAAGAGTGTTTGATGTCGGCCTTAACAATCAAAATGATGCAAAAAGAAGAAGGGGAAAATGATTTTTTCTCTAGATGCAGATATTTAAATTCAATAGATGTTCATAGATTTTCACGCCTAGCAATAATTGTTATTTTATTTTGTATCATGAGAAAGCATAGAACTGCAGTTACCATGTTCAAAGGAGTGAAATTACTGATGAATGTTAAATAGCATGTTTTCATCTATTTACTTATTTACCGATAATAGAGCTCAAGCCAATGCAGTTTATTTTAACTTTTTATTTGGATTATTGTGGTGTATATGATTTAATGCATGTTGTTGGTGCTGTTGAGTGTTTGTATTAGAGAATGTGTGTCTCAGATTGTAACACTTTGTCCTAAATGGGTTCTTCTGGCTGTATTTTTTGTTCTTTCCCCTTAAAGCATACTGTGTTGTGCAGATTTTGAGAAATTTGAAGGAGACTTTCTGGCCATTTCAACATGACTACTCCAAGAGTTCATTCTTAAGGGCAGCAGATGCGGCCAATTTTGTTGATAGGTCAAGCGTTGCTCAAGAAAGGTACTTTTCTATCTTATTATGTAGTTGTGCTGCTTGTACATAAAGAAGTTATGTTGAGTGCATTGATATCGAGTTTACACATGTTCATTTCAACCTTTTCTTCCTATTGCAGTGGATTTCAACTAGCATCAGCAAAGGCTGCCCAACATAGGCTAGTTCGTGGTGTTTGGACTAGTGTGCGTTTTGGGGACATGAGGCGTGCTTTAGCTGGTATATATAAAAAGTGAAGTTACATTTGTATTTTCGGTTTCCTAATTTAATGGTCTACACGGGTAGATTAACTAGTGATGTGAGAGGTCTTAGCCTAATGATGCTATCATTGTCTCTGCTCACACATGAGAAACCAAAATGTACTTTTTTCATTGCAATAATGACTTGGATAGTTCTTGTTTGTTGGTTGGCAAATAGAATATACTAGTGAATAAATGAGAGGAAATGCTAGTGTATGGTAATAGATGAGAAAATACTTAAAAGGTTGCATTGATTGGTAACCTTTGTGGTTTCTCGGATTCTAGTTTCTTGCTCGATGCATAGTTAGCTTCAGTAATCTAAGGTTTTTGTTGTTTGGGAAATTTGTTTTACTGATTTGACAAGGAGATTGGTTCTGTTGTTGCAGCATGTGAACGTCTAATAATCCTTGAATCTGACCCAAAAGAATTAAGAGATTACAGCATTCTTCTGTACCATTGTGGATTTTATGATCGATCACTGCAATATCTCAAGTTGTATCGGGAAAGAAAGGTACAATATCTGTCCGGCACACCTTAGAATTTATAAATTTTTAATAAATTGAATAAATAATTTCAACTGATTTGCAGAGTTGTTCATTACAAAAGCAATCAACCAATAAAGTTAGCAACCTGGAGGAAGCTGCTGTGGAAAAATTGATGACACGCCTCAACCTAATTTCAATGGAAGAAGGTTGGAGCAAGCCTCCACATGTTAGGAATTTCCTTGGAAACAACTCTGAACCATGGTAGAGTGGTTATGTTATGTCCCATGCAGGGCAAGAAAAAATTCTTGTTTTTCAAGTTCGCTTAAACCACAAGTAAATTTCGATTCATGCGAAGTGAGAGAAGGTTGGTTTGCATTTTGACGAGGAACATAGAATCATGGAAGGGTTTCAGTTATGACAGAAATAGCAAATGTGGAGCACAAGGTCAGTTACGGCAGAACTATTGGTTTGATGCATTGCTCAATATCTAAAGCCTGGTTTTGATGGGGCAGTGGATTTGGGTCAACCCAATTGAGTTGTTTTTGTATTTATTATTATAATATTCGAGTTGCCATGCTGGCAGCACTTGCCAGTAGTCTTTGTAAGTAAATTATTTATATGTAGATTACATAATTCTAACAAGGTCAATATAATATTTCTTCAAGGAAATTTCTGGAAAACAGAAAGAGAAACCAAAACCTAAAAAAGAATTGCAGACGAATGCCGATACTTTTGAATGACGTGTAGAGATAATCATACTTGTTCAAACAAATATAAGGCCCACTGGACTTCTCCAGAATAAAAAGTTGTGTGGGCTGCCATAGTGAGGCCCATAGCTTAAAATGTCATTGGGCTTAATTAACAAGCCGAGGAGATTGAGGGATGAAATTGAACTAGCCATTTTATTGAGTAGGAGAACATGATCCACTGCAAAAAAGTAAGAAAAATCCTTACAAGGAACTCGTGACATTGTACAAACTTGTCCAGTGGCAATCATCATGGATCAACTTTAAACAAATAAAATAAAATAAAAAAGACAAGCACCGTTACAGAAAACCCGTGACTTCCCAAACTACCAAAAAGATAACTACACTTACTGCAATTTTATCTCATCCTCCTCCTTCCTGCTTAAGAAAAGTTAGTAACAACAATGCCTAATACCGCCAAATAATTGCCTCAACCACAACCCAGAAACACAAATACACACCTTAACATCACCAGACAAGTCTCTTAATAATTTTTCTTTTCTTAAAGCACGCTAAATCAAAACAAATCAAACCAAAGTTCATGTGCATCGCTCTCGAGCCACGCCAACCCTCGAATTCGGCACATCAAACAGTATCCTATGGTTCTGTTGCTGCATGTTGGCTATCACATTCAACACTGAGTTCACGTTATCCGGGGCGGCGGCAATGGCCAGGCAAGTTGTGCTACCTGCTGTGCTGTGGATTAGGAGGTTCTCCGGTGGCAATGTAACGTTCATGCCGGAGAACATGAATGTTATGGTCGGAGCAACGATTGGTACTGAGTAACATGTGTCGAACCCGCCTAGAGATGACACGGTTGCGTTGCCAACTCGTTTTCTGAATGCGTCCCGGACTGCTATATAGGCCGGTGTGACTAGCCTGGTGAACACCGTACCTGTAATAAACAATATCAGTACAATGAAGTATAAAATTCTTTTTTTTTTTTTGAAGGAAAGAAAAATGGGTATTGCCGGAACTTTACCGGAGTCAAAGATTGTTCCAGCACCGGTTGTCGGATTAAACGCCAAAGCACTTAGAGGAATATCAACAACTCTTCTTCCGACCCTGATAGCCATCAAGTTGACATAGTAAAGAGATGATCTTCTAGGATTTCTAAGCAAAGGGGTAGTTTTGATCCTCTTGGGTTGGCCATTGGGTCCAAGCCTCAATGTCCCAGAAAAGTTCAGAGACCTAAAGCTAGGCAAACAATATGAGAATGTCGATTGGTAAAGATTTTGAGTTTGGGATAAAAGGGATAATGGTCCTCTGCCTAGGCCCAGAAGCCCCTGAGGAGGCACTGAACTGCCTGTGGCTTTTGCAATGCAACCAAAAGTGTAGCCAGGGACTGAGTCAGTGGCTAGGCTCACAGTGTCCTGTGAGAGGTTCGCAGCAATGGAAGAGCTGCCGTAGGTCGTGTTGAATGTGCACGCGCTTCCACTGCAAGTGGGGTTGGGTACCTGCAATTTCACATGCATTTGATGATGATTTCCCATAATTTAGAATTTAGCTCCTGAAGTTTCTTATTACTGTACAAAATTTCTCACACCATAATTGAAAAGCTTTTGTTCCCTATCCGGTCCTTCCGACACTTTCGCTTAAAATTATTCATATCCAATTGCATTTAATAAAAATAATAAAGGTTACCTGCTGGCACTGAGGAGCTCCACAACCAACGGTCTTGAAGCTAGTAGATTTAGCAGAGTCAAAAACTGTAGAAGAACACCCAACGCAGCCACTGCAAGGTATCCAAGCAGCATCATTGCTAGTATCCATAGCCAAAAGCAGAGTCTGAGCTGGGGTACCAATCTTGGCCCTGACGATATAAGTTGGGCTCTGAATCATCTGCCTGCCTGAGGCAATTGGCACAAATGATCTCCCAGCAACTAAGCTAGACAAAAATTGAAGCCTAGCTTGGTCTTTGGCCTGCATTTGTAGGACGCTATCTTCCCATGAGAGTGGTTTTGAAGGCCTAAATGGTGAGCAAGGGCTATAAACATGGAAAACTTGGAGGGTTGAACCTTGGTCTTGGCTGCTACATTTAGGGTTCAAGTCCAACCCTTGAGCAAGAGAAAAGAAGAGGAAAGCTAAAGAAAGAAGATGGGTTTTCATGGTTTTCAAGAGAGAGAACAAGCTTTGTGTTTTTCTGATGGTTAAGGAAAGAAAGAGTGCTGTATGGAGATATATATATAGGTGGAAGAGCATGGTTCAGTCATTAGTGGGGTGACATGCAGCAGAGGGTAGAGATACAGTGTAAAGAGCAGTAAGTGGGACATTTGCTATAACAGTCTGTATTCCATTTTCTTTTGCAGGCTGGACCTCTTGTTCCCTTGTCAATTCTTACCTAGGGATAATATTTTTGTATAAAATTTCCCTTATCATTTATTTTATTCAATATTTTTAAAGTATGATTTGAAATTTAATGCTTTTGAAAATAAATTTAGATTTCATCCCTTAATCATTAAAAATAGAAATTTGAAACGATTTGAGTTCGACGGGTTTATTTGGTCGTTATAATAGTTATTAGTTGCTCCAGTATTGTTTAGCTATTAATTATTTTAATAAATTAAAAATTATGCGTTAAGTAAATTAATTTAAATACTATGTTATTGAATATTATAAAAAATAATTTTTATTATCGACTATTATAAAAAATAAAATCTAATGCACCGACTAGTTAAAAATTAAAAAACTATTACCTACTTCATGGGCTAATATCATGTTCTTAGAGGTTGATCGAACACATGTTTCAAGAAATACTCTTTGATCAAAGCAAAGAACTTGAATTTTTGGATTCACAGTCCCTTGTTTGTTTGCTAATCAAAAGCTGAATACTGGTAAAAAATTAGGGTTTAAATTACAAGTTTTAGGAATGTAAAAAAGGTATCTTTTTAGAGATGTTGATGATTTTTAGTTCTATAGAATGATTGTAGGAGACAGCAGCATATAGGTATTCTCCACAAACCCAAAATTGTAGCCATTGGACTGTCGAGGAATAGATCATTTGATGCACTGTTTGTTTGCACCTATGCTTATATTGTATTTTGGAAAAGACACTTTCACAGATCAAGTTCCGTGAAATATGGTTGATGGGTGGGAAAGCAAAAATATTAAGTTTTGAAATCCCCGTTTAGAACACTTTAATAGGTCGCACGGTGGTAGACCCTTTCCCTGTCCTTTTTCTGTAGAATCACCATCTTGCAATTTTCAGCTCATGATAACAACACGTTAGATGGTTAGATTAACAATACCCGTTAGATTTATAAAGTCATCCATACAGAGTAAATTCATTCTTTAGATCATTGGATTCTTTTATCATTGATTTGAATCGCATTGGATTTTTGATAGCATTAAGACATAGTCACGTGCCATCACAATAATATTTTATGACTGCGATATCATTTTTGAGTTTTTATATCACCATACCATGTTTAGCATCTTCTTGCTTGTATGTATTATTTGCTGGTTACTTCATGACTTGCATGGGATTTTGCATATTGGAATGTTTGTATGAGGTTTTGCTGTCCTGGTGAGAGATCCTACTCCTTTTACGTAGGATCCTCAATTCTAGAAAAGTTCGTTTCAAGTGGGTTAAACTCCTAGGCAGTAGAGTTAATTTTCCCGTAAAGAATCGAACCTTAATCAAGTAGGTGAATAACAAGGTGTTCACCATCAGACCACCACCAAGGTGGTCCATACAAAATGAGACCCAAATCTCAATTTGTTTGAAGATTGGATATGATGGAATGCTAATGGTCCATATAGCATTACATAAATGTGGAAATGGGAAAAAAGTTGTCTATTTCATGTTATTTGATTCCACTGTTAATTAATTAAAATTAAGATCTTGATCTGATTGGTAGCAGTATTACTGTGATTCTTTTTAGGGGTTTGTCTATTTGGGATTTTGTTTCTTTCTTCCCATTCACAGTGGAAAAAGGAAATCAAAGAAGAGCATAGTGCAGTCAAGATATCCCAATTGCATGTGACCCTGTGTAAGTGGAACAAAACAAATTGCCACAAAATTCCAATTTTTATAACTGTCGGTGGCAACATATTTCTTATGTTTCTAATAAATTTAAAATTTTTAAAATTTATTACTCTGGTGAGTGATGAGAGATGAGAAACTAAAAGGACTCCAACGACTGTACCAGACATCTGTTCTCCATGTAAATTGGAGCAGTAACTTTTGTTCTGTTCTTATTACCAGTTGGTAGTGAAAAGGAAAGCACATCAAGAGATAAGCCTCGATTTTGGAAAAAGCCAAGTAACCATCAAAGGAACTGCAGCCTTCATTTCTTGGCCTCTTTCTTATCCTTTCCTTTCCTTTCCCTACTGATGTAATTTTTAAAAAAATTTCTTTCATATATCACATGAAAACTCCATTAGTCAGATGCACGTTTCAAGTTTGTTCTTTCCCCACTTTCTCTTCCATGATGAATTGGAAAATTGTTATGGGCCAAAGAAGCAGGAACATGGGCAATAGCATGATGGATTGGAGTGCTGATGGGTTAAAAATATTGGCATGCTCCCCACTAAGGCACTAACGCTAAATATCAATATCTGCTCAAAGGGACCACAACTTGAGAGACCTAATATGAGTGCAGATGGTTTAAATGGATTTATCACAGCTCTTTCTCTCTTAATCAAAAGTGTCGAGTTTGCTCTTCATGAAAAGTATTAGGTTTGACTTTAGACATTTTGTCTTGCTATATAGATTTAACTTACCAAAAAAACTCTAATCCATGCGACTAAATACTATTAAAATAGAATCCACCAAATCAGCTTGGGTTAACTTAACCCAAGTCCCCTGAAAATGATAAAAACTCACCGTTTTGTTTCATTGTTCCCCTCCTTTCTGGAACCCCTAATTGCCTCCTAATTAACAGTACCCCACGGAAAATTGCTTGCCATTCAGTATACTGAACTTTCGTAGGCATTATTTGATAGGCATGGGCCTGTAGGAGGGCCGATGAACCTTAAAATGCTCAAGTGGTCGGGCCCGCTAGGAACGGCTCCACTTCCTTTTTTGTGGAATAATAATAAGTTGATAAATGATGACCCATCTATTTTTTTTTTTTTTTGTTCTCTTACATGGTTAGTTGAGATTTTATCAAATCTAAACTTTCGTGTCTATGTTCAGAAACTCACAAACAAATTTGCTTCACTGGATTACCATTGACTACATTGTCTTGATGAATGATGATGATCAAGTGATTAGGCATTCAATTATCATCATAACCATCACGATTTGTATGCTTTAAATACAAATACTGGCCCAACAAGCTACCTCCATAGGACCATCGGAATGCCACTACCACCACAGCTGGACCACCACCATCCTCATGCCATCGCCCACCACACTGCTGTCCTCCACAGCTCCACCCACCATTTGCTTAACAATGGAACCGACACTAGGATAATTCAAGCTTAAACGTCAGCAATTTCCCCATCAAACATACAATACTTATAATTGCCAGAACAAGATTCTATAATTACTAACCATCATACAAGCCATTATGTTATCTGAGGTTTCTGTATCCATATACCAGAAACAAAGAAAAAAACCAAATCTTTTGCTATGTTAGCCTAAGAGCCAAAGAGTGTACTTTGTAATCCTAATTGGATACATCAGAACTTAAAACTTAATTTACACCTATACTTTTCTCTGTATCCCTTAATTTGGAATGATTAACCTGAAGTTTCTGAACAGTACCTTTTCTGAATGGCAATGGATCAAAATTTCCCCATCTCAAAAAGTTTTATACGACGCTTTGTCCGCCAGAGAGACACTGATGATATCTACTCTGCGTCCCAATTGGGAATGTTGGCAGTAGCTTCATTTACCATCTTTACAAGGGTGACCTGCAAATGATACAAGCCAAAAAAATGTCATTGCCATTAATATAGAAAGAGAAAATTTGCTCACTACATATGTATAAATGCTATTGCCATTCCATTTAGAACAAAAGTTGTTATCAGAAGGTATCCAAAAGCAATTGATTTAAGGGGAGAAAGAGGACAAAAATCAATAAGTTGCACAATTCAAGACTCTATTATGATCAAAGAACACCAACAGACAAATTCTGCGACAAATTATTCCTCAACAAAGACATTCAAATAAACAGCTGCCAAGAATATTTTTCAGCCACAGTATGCCATCAATTCCCCAATAATAGTCCTTCATTGTCTGATCTGCTAACCACAAAGTGACCGTATATAACACCAAATGTGATACGTTAATAGAAGCTGTGCAGCCTATATCAGGAAAGGCATTGTAAGTATCACTTTTAAAACAGAGATAGAAGATGTCATATGTTCCAAACTAGAAAGAAGCAAAGGCTGAAGTACGCTTAATCATTGATACATCTGACAACATACCACGCTTTCAGGAACACCTGGAGGGGGCAAGGGGAGATTTTTTGGCGGTGGTCCACGCAGATAGGATCTCTTGTCAAATCTCCACTCACCAATTTTACCATAAGTTAGCTCACCCTGGACATTTAGTAAACCCCAGATAAAATAACAAGCATGGATTCATTATGTTGAAAATGATGAGGATGGGAAAACTTTAAAAATAAAAATAATGTGTTTCAGGAATTTAAAGAAAATCAAAATTTTGATAGTTATAATTGTGATAGCATTTCTTCTTAAATGGAGTTTCATCTTACCTTTAAGTTGTAGTCACATCCATAAGTGAAATGAATGATGAACTTTTTTCCTATTTCCAGATCCCAAGGGGGCTGCATAATAAATAATACTCATAAAATGCTTCATCACGAAAGTCTATGTTGAACCTCAAATCCTATTAAAGCAACCAAAATTGGCTATTAATTTCATTGCAAAAACTGAACCTGCAACATGAAGTCTTTCCGAAGTATGTGATGTACACCATGTAAAGCTGATGCTATAGCATATGCATACCTTAGTTCAACCGAAAAAAAAAAAAGATATTTTATCAATAAGTCTGTATGCCGTTAATAGAAAGCAGATAGTGAATTATTCCTGCACTTACATTTCTAGCACCCAGCCAAAAGTTTTATCAGTCTCTTGGTCACCTTTCATTTCCAAGGAAATGTTCATCCATGTAGGAGCGACTTTCTCCAGCAACTCCTGAATAACAAAAATTCCAACAGTGATTCATTTTCTCCCAACATATACACAGGAAATGCAATAGCAAAACTCAAGCAAGCACTATAAAGGAGTAACATGACAAATTTTTCTCAACACAAAAGCATAAATTAATGATGTTATCAATTTTCATCAGAATAAAAAAGGAAGATCAGCATAAACATTTTAGTAAATAATTGGACCTTTATGAAGTCAGTATAAGGGATTTCACCTTCTTGATTATTACAGGAGAATTTCCAATTGGATCAATATTTGTCACAGGGCCTTTCTCCTCCGGATAATATTTCCTTATGATTTTGTCATTATCAGTGGGTTTAATATAAAAAAATGGAAAAGCTGCTGGATACACTCCATGTGCCAAATTTGGAAGAGGATTTACAAATATGTGATCAGGTTCTGCCATCAGTACGTATCTGCAAGAATAGCATAGCAGCATTAAGAAAATTTGAAGGTAAGATAAGCGTCACGGTCAAGATTATAAAAGTAGGCAAGCAACAAGCTCACTCTTCTTCAATTGTAGCCTTTTCCAGCCATTGCACAAAAGCCCAAGGTCTATTTAGGACAATGTAACCCTGGTTACAGAATTGGAAATGTCACAACAAACATCAATGAGATAGATTCACATGACAACTAAAGTGAAACTCCAGCAGAGGCTGTAAGTTACCAAAAAGCCATTTAACTTTAACCACCTAGCAACTTTCAACAAATGAACCTTAGAGACTGAACTTTACAAGAGGTTGCAGAGATTAAAATTAAGCCATAAAAAGAAGAAAAATACTAACAGAGTGTCTATTTTTAGAGAAAGAAAAAGAAATTCATTGGCTCATACATAACACCTTGCCATCTTTAGATGTCATCAAATCTAGAAATAAACAATCAAAACTTAAGGCACTTCTGCACTCTTCTTTTTTTATTTTATTCAATAGTACATAACCAAAGAAAACTTACTTAAGAGTGCAAAATGCATGCTTTCCGTTTTACCAAATAGTTAATAGTGCATTTGGTAAAAAGTTAACCCAAGATTTCTCAACCAACAAGAAAGAATGCAGGAACCTCACCCGATCCAGACCTGCCGGAAGAGGATCAACAACAACTGTAGGAATCTCATCCATCAAGTTATCAGGTTTCCCTGAGTGCAAAATCCGTGTGAATCCACCCATCTCTGATCCAGGTAGATCTTTCTTCTTCTTATACCAATAGTACATAATACGACATTGCCATTTACTGTAAGGCGCATCTGTTGCTGTCAAGGCAACATGGAAAGGAATTTTGGCAATCTTTAGTTTCTTGGCATCTTCAGGCATTTCAACAACAGGATCAAAAAACATTCCACCATTTGAATCATCATGTATCCATTTCCCAACAGATCTATTGTGCATCACCATGGTAACCAAATTATACGTGGCAAAGAAAAAGCCAAGAGCCAATAGAATCAAAAGCAACAGGGATGCACGCCCCATTGCCTTTCTCTCAACCATTAATAATTATCAAATCAAGATCCAAGCTTGTCCAACCTAGTAATAAATCAAGTGTTGAAGTCCAAGCACCCTACAAGCAAACACCTTTCAATGTTTTCAAATTCTCTAGCCCAGAAGATTACATGGTATAAACTTAAGACATCATATTTATCTGATACGACTTGGATTTAAGTTAGCCCATCCATAAAAATGTAAACTCCTTCCAGTAACCTGCATCAGAATCAGGACCATCCAAATTATGCAAAAAGGACCAGCCTGAACGGAAAGAAAATAAAATGATATATATATGAAAAACTTCAAAATCCCATATGAATAATCACAACATAATTCTGTCACACGCACACAAACATTACAATAATAATTGAATTTGCCATGTTGAAATAAAAAGAAAAATAAAAAAAATCCATTGCACTAACTCTTCAATTGAACAGTTAAGTACATAATAGCAAAAAAATAATGATGAGATGTTTTCTACCAAATAGAATAATTTAAGCGAAACCCACCAAAATTCGAGCTATAAAGTGTCAATAGCAATTGTGAATAATGAAAGAGAAGTAAAAATAAACAGATATCCGAGTCAAATCAAGGCAGAAGATTGACACTGAATAAAGGGTGAAAAGGGCAAAGGAATCACCTTAAGAAATCAAATGGGTACCTAGAAAAGCAGAAAAAATTACATCAAGGGAAACTTAAAAAAAAAAGGAAAAAGAAAAGCAAATGAACAAAGCAAGATGGGGATTCTCAAGAAATTAAAGATGGAAAACAAAATACATAAACAAGAATCAACGTAGGAGTCGTGTAAGGGAAAAAAGCATGAAAGCTTAATGATAGAAGCCCATACGATACTTAAACAAACCATTTGTCCAAATCAAATGCACACACAGAAAGAAAGCCAGAGAGGAAGCGAAAGTCACATACGATTTATTCTGAGTTCCTGACGTGAAAAGAGAGATCCGACAATGCTTTTTTTGGATCGATAACTGAAAGAGAGAGAGAGAGATTTGAAAAGTGAGGATTTGCACTTTCAAGTGTTTCTTTCTTCTCTTTTTCCAGCAGTAGGGATCAGGAATCAGATTAGTTTAGTGGCTTTATATATTTATGGATAAAATAAATACTAATTAAAAACCCATTTATTTAATTTTATTTTTAACCAAGAGAAATTATATTATTTATTCTTTCCCGTAAAATAATTTGATTTCCACATAAATTTAAAGTTTTATATGCTGTGGTGGTGCAAGAGAATTCAACGCAGTGATTGGGAACACGGAAAATGGCCAGGTGAATTCAAGAGCTTCCATCGGAGTTTGATTTTAGGTGGTGCTTTTCGCGAGATTATGATTATTTATTATATGCACATCATAAATAACCATTGATATGTTTATTTTCCATCTTTACAAGTTCTGTAATAATTTTTGTACTAAATATCATTAATTTCTACAATAAAATTGATTTCTATATATATATATATATATATATATATTGTAAATAATACATGTATTTAAAGTTGTCAATTATCATAGTCACCAACTTGACATGGTATTATATACAGCTCAGGTATTGGGTTGCATGCTTCTCACCAAAAGTTCACATGGGTTCATCGCTGGCTTCCTCTTTTCAGTACTAAAAACCAGACGCTTCCTAATAATCTAATACGAGAAGCCGCCATGAAAACATGATGGTGGCTATCTTCGCTATTAGAATAGTCCATATTCCCAGAGAGTATGTCGAAGTTCATTATGACGAGTCAAAAATATTATATATAAATACACAATCTGTACAAGAAATCCAACCAAAGATTCAAACCAGACGTTTCAGGCCTTAAGAAGAAATGGAGGCAGTAATGGCAGCAAACCCAGTGATCAAAGTCGCAGCTCTTAGCGGGTCACTTCGTAAAGGCTCCTATAACCGTGGCCTCCTTCGTGCCGGTACTCTTTCTTTCTCTGCTTTTACATTTATTTATGTTTTTCTTTTTTTGTTTTGAATTTATGATATAGTTTGATTGATTTTGAAGCAACGGAGTTAAGCAAAGAGTCAGTGAAGGGTATTCAAATCGAGTATATAGATATTTCAGAGCTGCCTATGCTGAACACCGATCTTGAAGATGCCAATGGTTCTTTTCCAGCTGCGGTTGAAGCTTTCCGGAAGAAGATTCGTGAAGCTGATAGTATCCTTTTCGCTTCCCCTGAGTATAATTACTCAGTCACCGGTACTTCTCTCCTTCTCCTGTGGTATACATATATATACCAAGTAACAGCAAAATATGCATGCTTCGATAAAATCATTACCTAATGATTTGTTTTTGGTCCATTTTCATATATAGCACCTTTGAAGAATGCGCTTGACTGGGCATCCAGACCACCAAACTGTTGGGCTGATAAAGCAGCCGCCATTGTAAGTGCTGGTGGAGGCCTGGGCGGTGGGCTAGCGCAATACCATCTTCGTCAAATTGGAGTCTTTCTCGATCTTCATTTCATAAACAAGCCTGTGTTTTTCTTGAATGCGTTTGCGCCTCCCGCGAAATTCGAGGGCGATGGCAACTTGATTGATCCAGCATCCATGGACAGACTTAAGGAAGTTCTTGTCAGCCTGCACGCATTTGCTTTGAGACTCAAACGGAATTAACTGATTTTGTTCCGTGTTATTTCATACTTCAATTATTTCTGTCCGACTATTTGGTTCGCATCACTTCCAAATATTTAAAAATATTTTATATTCACCGCTTCCAATGTTAAAGCTAAAAAAAAATTATAATAATAATAAATTTTATAATTTAAAAATATATAAGATCTCAGCCAAAAAAAATTATAATAATGGACTAATCTAAATTCTCGAGAAATTAGTAAATTCATATCAATTTATGAATTTTAATATATGATAAAAATAAAATAATTAATACCAATTACTCCTGAGTTGTACTTTTGTTTACGTAGTCTGTGCTGTCATTATGGAATATGGAATCCTTTGCTAATGTGATGAAAGCAGTGATGATATTATGACGTCACGAATGACAAAAGACAATAATAGCCCCATGGATAATATTTACGCCATTTTTTTTTTTTTATACAAAATAAACCCATAACAGTTAAACGAGTGAAGTTTTTAGTAATTTGAAGGGTTGGGTCAACCGACGAAGATAGATGGAGGCAGTAACGGCGGCAAACCCAGTTATCAAAGTCGCATCTTTATGTGGGTCTCTTCGCAAAGGCTCGTACAATCGCGGCCTCCTTCGTACCGGTACTCACTCTTCTGTCTCTTTCTCTCCCAACTTTTTTGAAGTTTTTGTAAATGGGTTTTTGATGTATATATTGTGATGTTTGATTGAAGCAATTGAGTTAAGCAAGGAATCAATTAATGGTATTCAAATTGAGTATATTGACATTTCACCATTGCCTATGCTCAACACCGATCTTGAAGGTCCCGACGGTTCTTTCCCGCCGGTAGTTGAAGCTTTCCGGAAAAAGATTCGGCAAGCCCATAGTATCCTTTTTGCCTCCCCTGAGTATAATTACTCAGTCACTGGTAATTATCCCCTTTCTATTGTTTTGATTATGTATGTAAGTACACTGCAATATTATATATACATATATATATTGTTGCTCTTTTAACTTTATTATTGTTGGGAAAGTTAATGGTGAATAGTGATTGTTGCTTCTTTATTTATTGGAAAGAATGTGATTAGACAAAATGTAGGGAATGAGAAGCCAATTGTCTTGCTAATGGAGACAGATAATGGGTTTGTGGTTGAACTGGAGGAGGAATCGACTTGCTTCTTATTGATTTAATGAATTCCCAATTTTAATTGCAAATTATTGGATGTTTACAGCATTTCTTAAATTTTCCAATCTCAGGAATTTTTCTTGGGAACTTCAGAAAATGTGTCAGTTGTTTCTTTAGTTGGCCTGATTGCTAAATTGTTGAACATAAATCTTTAACAAAATTTTCAATTTCGACTGTCTGAGTTTGTAAAATGTTTAATTTGCAGATTAACAAATGACAAAGGACCATTTTAAATCTTTGAACAATGCAATGCAGTTGAATTTCACTCCATATTCGCTTGTATTGATTTCTGATCTTAGCTTGCCAATTCCTTGGTTTTCTTCCTTTCTTGGTAGCACCTTTGAAAAATGCAATTGACTGGGCATCTAGATCACCAAACTGTTGGGCTGATAAAGCTGCTGCCATTGTAAGTGCTGGTGGAAATTTTGGCGGTGGGCGATCACAGTACCATCTTCGCCAGATAGGAGTTTATCTCGACCTTCATTTTATCAACAAACCTGAGTTTTTCTTGAATGCATTTGCACCTCCAGCGAAATTTGATGCCGATGGCAACTTGATTGATCCAGAGGCAAAGGAGAGAATAAAGGATCTTCTTTTAAGCTTGCAAGCATTTACTTTGCGACTCAAAGGAAAGTGCTAATTGTATATTCATTGGTTTATTGTTTGATCCAATTGAAATTGATGATCAGTTTGGAAAGTCTTAATGATTTACAGTTTCTCAGAACTTAACTTTGTACTACGCTACTAGCCGAGTAATATACGTTCTTTTCTTTTGTTAAAGGTTAAACATTGACTCCTGAATATATCTTTTTCTCATTGATGTGATGACAGATTGTTTCTTCTAATACTTGATTCTGGAATAAGATGCATCTATTTCAGTTAAAAAAATAATGATATTCCTATTAAATTGATGAAAAAAAAATTAATTTTGGTAAATTATTCGTAGCTAAATTAAGCATTATACTAGGTAAAATAGGGAACTCCACGTAATGCATGACAACATTTTGTGGGTGAGCTTGCCTTTCTTTTCTTTTCTTTTCTTTTCTAGAACAGATAGATATAGGGCATAATAAGTTGTTGGTAGGGTGGCAAATAAATTAACTTTATATCATAGTAATGCAGGAGTTGAAGTTGGAGTTGGAGTTGGAGTTGGTGGAGACGTCATATGGACCTTCACAAATTTTTTCATTTATCATCGAAAAGTCTTATCAAATCTGTAAAAATTCGGATTAAATTTAAAATTTTCTGGATCTTCATATCGATGAAAACCCCACAAAACAACACAATTTGACGTGATCTGCGATATAACATATCATATCTTTTTATATGGGTTGAATTGTCAAAATTTAATATAAACCATAAAGACCTGAGAAGCCGGCGTCAATTTAAAATTAGAGAGCAGCCGGAGAGAATGTCGGGTTTGAACTTTTCTGAACTTTCGACAATTTTGATTTTGACCAAAGTATATGTCACTATCTATTTTCCTTCTTCTCCCTTGTTCAATCTTGTATATATAGGGGACGTTTCCATTTTGACTGAACATATCAAATTCAAACTACAAAGTTTTCAACTTTAAAGAGAAACAACAAGCGAGAAAGAAATGGCAGCAGCTAATCCGGTAATCAAAATTGCAGCTCTTAGCGGTTCAATCCGAAAAGCTTCCTTCAACTCAGGCCTCATTCGCTCTGGTTAGTCTTCGTTGATTTATGCTAAAATACAAAACAACTGATTGTATATGTATTAATATGGGTGTTTGCCATGTCTGGTTTTAGCAATTGAGGTCAGTAAGGAGTCTGTGAATGGTGTTCAAATTGAGCAGATAGACATATCCCAGTTGCCCATCCTCAACACTGATCTTATTGTCGATGGAGCTTTTCCACCAGCTGTTGAAGAGTTTCGCCAACAAATCCTCAAGGCTGATAGTGTTCTGTTTGCTTCTCCTGAGAACAATTACTCTGTTTCTGGTAATTAAAAACGGGTTATCAATTTCTTTCTTTTTTTCCCCTTATACTTATTGTTTGAGCTTTTGTTGTTCTTTTCAATAATGGCAGCACCTTTGAAGAATGCTCTTGACTGGGCCTCTATAGCTCAGAACTGTTGGGGCGACAAAGCGGCTGCAATTGTAAGTGCTGGAGGAGGTTTCGGGGGTGGAAGATCACAGTACCATCTTCGCCAAATTGGAGTTTATCTTGATCTTCATTTCATCAACAAACCTGAATTTTTCTTGAATGCTTTCGAGCCTCCTGCGAAGTTTGATGGTGATGGTAATTTGATCGATGCTGAGGCTAAAGACAGGCTCAAACAAGTTCTCATTGCCTTGCGTGACTTCACTCTCCGTCTTAAAAACTAGATTATGAAACAATTATTATTCAGATTGGTGTTTATGAAATTGATTTGAAAAAATAAAACCAGAATTTATACCATTGTTGGATTATCTTTCTTTTTTGAGTCATCAGTCGTGCTATGTAAAACTTCAGAACAGAAATTTCTGCTAAATAAAAGAAGTGGGCTCATTCCCATTTTCAAAGTTTTGTACTGTGCTTTCATGGTAAACTTCATCATTTTCCGATCTCAGGAATGTTTCATGGCAGCTTCAGACAACGTGTCATTTCTTAAAATTTTATAAATGATCTCGAAAAAGACTAAATAGATGCATGACAACGGTCATGGTATGGAGAGTTACAGAACCAAAATAGATACACTGTCAAATGTTAGGACAGGGCCCTTAATTAATACAAATTCGATCGGCTTGCCTTTTCTTTTTTTCCACTTTTCAGTGAATCTTAAGTTGCACTCAATATCCTTAACATTGCATGCAGTTTCTGCTGCGCAGCCTAAAGGCCTCTGACAATGGTCACAAGTCATGATGATGGTGGCATTTCGTAGCCCTGGCTGGACTTTGATTTTCTTTTTTGTTTTTTTTTTAATATATAATTAGATAAATTCCACCTAGATAAGTAATTTATTGCCAGTTATATCTAAAATATTTTGACCAAATTTCTTTCGTAAGAGGTATTCCACCAAGTGGGCTGGGCTGGGCTCTATTTCACCACAATTCCTCAGCCTGGCCCACCTAAAAGGCAAGTTACATCCGTTAGCAGTAGAAATTAGTCCTTTCGTACTGTTAAATTTGACGATTTTTTATTTTTATTTTAAAATTAAGTATATTGAATCCGTCTGAGCGCAGTACAAACTAATGGAAATAAAAAACATAGAGTTGCATTTGGTACTGTTGCATCAACTTTACCACAAGTACAAGTCAAAGCATCGTTTCTCTAATTCTATTCTAAGTGCACAACTCACTGATGGCGACCCTACAGTTGTTAAAGCAAAAAAGCTCACTGTCAATGGCGTTTTCAAAAATTTAAGTTTTTTACAGTTGAAATGTGCAGAATTATCCTTAGAAGTGGAAACGAAATTGTTGAAAAGGAAAGATCATAGCAATTAAAGTGGAAAAAGAATTTCCAATGAAAATCTTTCAAGCTTCACCAATGTGGATGGTACTTAGCAAACATCAGAAACAACTTGGAAGATTGTCATGGAAACTACAATGGGAAAAAAGAAAACATTTCTTGCAGAGGGAGAATTGAATACAAAGATGGTCAACACTTATTGATGGGACTTGGCCAGGTTGACCTTCGTTTTCCTTTATGTACCTAAACATAGAAAAAAACCAGACCCGTCACGGGTCCCTGCTAGAACACCAACTTAGCAAAGTTTTGAATTCTTCAACATCTTTTGATTTAACATGAAAAATAATTCCCAACAAATAGAATTTTTTCTTTCTTTGCAAAAAATAAAATAAATGATGATCAACAAATGCAAAACCGATCATTTTAGTTCAAAAATCGAAATGGAAAATACAAAATTATGTAAGATCGAAAGGTTTTTGTGCGATGTAATCTCTTTTGAACTATAGAATATAGAGATTTTTTACTCTTCTAGTAAAGTGCATTTTTCGATATCAAATTTATATTCAGACCCAAGAAACTGAAGTTTATTGAATTCAAAATTATCTGCGATGCCTTGAACACAGAATCAATCAACCAAGAAGACATTATAGAGTTGGTGAAGCATGAACATTAAATAATTGAAGTTATGTGTGTGTTTGTATCTCTGTTACCTAAAGATGTGCTCAACATATCAGGAGGGAGACAAAAGACAATTTAACTCTGACAGGAGCCAACAAGGTAGGAGACCAGCTCCATTGAAATTTGTAAATATATCCAACATATAAGAGCAACATAGTTTTGTTGCAAGTGATGTGCTGTGTGTGATCTCCATCATTGCCGACATTAATTTATGTTTGCAAAACAAGCTGTCTTTCTCTTTCTAGAGATGTTGGATGTTCAGCTATAAATTTACCAACGTGAGACCATACCCTTTTCCTTCCTATTTTTTTAATTAACATTTTCCTAAATTGAATGCATTAATTATTAGTATTGTAACATAACTCGGTAATTTATTCCTTCGGTTCAACGACTCTTGATCAATAATCAATTAAAATTCACTTATCTAAACTCGGTCTGTAAGTGATGAAAAATATATAATTATTGTAACGGGATATTTTTTTATCATCCATCCGTCGAGGAGAAAAAAGAATCGAAGGATAATAATTTTTTTTTTAATAAATTTGGAAGTAGAATTGGTTAGAACTAAAATTTATAATTTAATTTTGAGACGGATTTTGATTGAAAGCAAGAATGCACGGCTAATGAATGACAAGGGAATGAAAATGAAGGTGCAAATAAAGAGATGAGCGGGGAGGGAAACATGGTGGTGACGTAATTGATGAGTGGAGCTTGCGGGGGAGGGACAAGTGTCGCCTTTTGCTTGCAGCCAATAAATGAGGAGTGGAGGGACCCATCATGCCATGTAGGATTTGTGTTTGACCTTGTCCGAATGAAAGCAGGCAACATCTCTCTGACCTTCAGACGCGGACTTCATTACTTTTAATGCATCCCATTAAGACACACCTAAGACCTAACCAAACTAATAAACCCATTACTTAAAATTAATTATTCTAAAAAAATATATATTTATAGTATTTATTTGTAATATTGTGGCCAAATCAAATTTCCAAAAATAGCATGGATGGAGAAATTTTTTTTTTTTTGTAGGATTTAGAGGGTGCAATGCAATTTTTAGTTTGTTACAGTATGAAAATACTAAAATTATGAAGGTGAAAGCCGATAAGTTTGAGTCTAATACTAAAATTAGTGTAATTTTATGTATGGCCTTGATCAAGTCTCTAAAAATGGAATTCACGTCATCACCACCATTTCTGTCCTCTCTACAACAGGTTGTTTTGTTATTAGTTTTAGGAGCCAAGTCTGGAGCCAGAGAAATTTGTGCTGTTGAATTTTATCCAACCAAACCAAAGAAAAATAAAAAAATAAGGAAAATTTTGAAGAAAGAAAGAAGGAAGAGGGAGAAAACAAAATATCAGAGAGTAAGAAAAAGCCAGTCATTGGTACCGACCTCGCTTTTTGCTTTCCCATCAATCTAACAGGACAAAGCCTTCATTTTTTTTTTCGAAATCTGCAAAATACCCATTTCATAAAACCATCAAGGTACCCAATGCAGTCTTGAAAAAGCAAAACAAATAACATATTTATGTTTTTGTTTTTGCTGTATTTGATTCCCTCCAAAATTTCCATTTCTGGTTTTGCTGCAAAAAATGTTGCTTTTCCCCTAAAGACCAACAATACCAAAGACAGAATGGGAGAGGGAGAATAGGCATAAGAGAAAAGAAAATGCAGGAGACGTAGGAAGATTTGGTCTTTGTAGGGAGGGAGTTGGAGAGAGAATGAACAAAGAGATCGTAGGTTTTGTCAAGGGTTGGGAAGCAACGGTAAGAAAATCACAAGCTGCAATAAAGAAAAGATCAAACTCCATCTTTTGCGCCATGATGTCAGCAGCAGTAGCTCATGCAGATGATGATGATCCTTCTTGCCCTGATACTATCCGCCATGTAGAGAAAGTTCTACCCAATGGTGATTTCTATACTGGCCAATGGCTTGAGAACCTCCCTCATGGGCAGGGCAAATACCTCTGGACAGATGGGTGTATGTATCTTGGTGAATGGTACAAAGGGAAAACAATGGGAAAAGGTAAATTTAGTTGGCCTTCTGGTGCTACCTATGAGGGTGATTTCAAGAGTGGTTATATGGATGGTAAAGGGACTTACACAGGGTCTTCAGGTGATACATATAGGGGTTCTTGGGTTATGAATTTAAGACATGGACATGGCATCAAGAGTTATGCTACTGGAGATTACTATGATGGTGAGTGGAGACGAGGTTTGCAAGATGGACATGGAAGGTATCAATGGAAGAATGCTAATCATTATATTGGTCAATGGAGGAATGGTATAATGAATGGTAATGGAACTATGATTTGGAATAATGGGAATAGATATGATGGGTTTTGGGAAGATGGGTTGCCTAAAGGAAATGGGACATTTAGATGGGCAGATGGGAGTTTCTATGTGGGGGTTTGGAGTAAAGATCCTAAAGAGCAAAGTGGGACTTATTATCCATCTGGGTCTCATTCAGGCAATCTGGATTGGGATCCAAAAGAGTTGTTTTTGGAGGACTTGAGGGATTGTCAGATTTCTGCTTGTGAAAAAGTTGTAATTTTTCCTTCACAAAAAATGTTGAATATGCCTGGGGCTGATCAAGGAGGGAGTGTCAGAGGTTTTAAAGGGAATGGTGATGACGGAAAGCCTAGGCGGATGTCCACGGATGGGAGGTTGAGTAACTACAGTCTAGCTTCAACAGAAAATAGTGATGTTTTCGGTGGTGGTGGTGGTGGTGGTGGTGGAGATGGAGAGTGGAGGGATGGAGACGAAGGGTTTAGTCAATATGATGATTTAGATTCAAGAGTTCATAGATTGAATATACAGCCTGTAAAGAAGCAAGGAGAGACTATATCTAAAGGGCATAAGAACTATGAGCTTATGCTTAATCTGCAGTTAGGAATCAGGTACTTGTGATTGGTGAATGCTGCTGTCCTTTTTCTGCTTTCATCATCACCGAATCTTAACTGTTTCATAGAATGCTTAACTAGAGTGAAATTGGAGGTTTTAGATCTTCATATAAGCATTTGAGTTCCAACTTTATAAAATCTTGCTTAATCTTTCCTATGGTTGATCAAATTTTATATTTTTTTTATAGATGCTGGTCTGAGCTGTAAACTGTTCTGTTTCAAAGGGTTTGAAAGTTACTTCTTTTCCCCTCCCCCTCTATATCTCTTTTACCCATGATGATTATTCCAGCGTTTTACATTCTCTTATTTGTTGGGCTTGGACATGGTCTTTTCTCCAGTTCTTGATTTGCAGCAACCACTAATTCATCTGCTTAATTGATTACTGGTTTGTTGTGCAGACATTCAGTGGGACGACCTGCTCCAGCTATAAATCTTGATCTAAAGCCTCCAGCTTTTGATCCTAAGGAAAAAGTTTGGACTAAATTTCCACCAGAAGGATCTAAGTATACTCCACCTCACCAGTCTAGTGAATTCAAATGGAAGGATTACTGTCCTGTTGTCTTCAGGTTACAGCTTGAAAACTGTTCCTTTTATATGAGGCTGAGCCTCTTTTAGCATAAATAATTAAAGAGATTTCACAGTGCCAGCAGAAAGTATATTCTGAAAAATGATATGAAATTGCTTCTGCATTTCATCTATTTAGTACACAGACTCTTGAGTTGATTGTGACAGTAATAACCTGCAACTAGGATGTTTAATACCTGATGCAATTTTCATCAGAATCTTATAATTTGTTCTGCAAAGTGTATTATGGTAGCAGATTTTCCAAAAATGCCATATTCACTCCATACTAGTATAGTTCTATTTTTAAGGTGGCCTGACAATTTACCATATTCCTTGTTTCAGGACTCTCAGGAAATTGTTCAATGTGGATGCAGCTGATTACATGCTATCAATATGTGGGAATGATGCTCTTAGGGAGCTTTCATCCCCCGGAAAGAGTGGAAGCTTCTTTTACTTAACAAATGATGATCGCTACATGATCAAGACAATGAAGAAGGCAGAAGTAAAAGTTAGTGTTCTACTGCTAACCTTTGCAACTTTTCTGAAGCTTTAGATTTTCTTTTTCCTTTCTTTTTGAATCGTTTGTTCACAAAACCTTGCATTAACTTCAAGGTAAACATTGATTATTGAATCTGACCCTCAAATTGATTGTGGATTTCCAAAATTATTCTGCATGATTACAAAATGCGCAAATAGGCTTCTTTTTCCTTGGCCTTCTCTGGCTTAAGTTGATTGATATTACAGGTTCTCTTGAGGATGCTGCCAGCTTACTACGCTCATGTTCGGGCATTTGAGAACACGTTAGTGACCAAATTTTACGGTCTTCATTGTGTGAAATTAGCCGGTACGAATCAGAAGAAGGTAATGTGATCTGCAAAAAATCACAATTTAAGTAGAAAAATTAGCCCAGTCAGGAATTTTCATGGAATCAATCTTCATTTGGTCCAGGTGCGATTTGTCATCATGGGGAATCTGTTCTGTGCTGAGTATGCAATTCATAGGCGTTTTGACTTGAAAGGCTCTTCCCATGGTCGCACAACTGCTAAACCTGAAGCAGAAATTGATCCAACAACAACTCTCAAGGATCTTGATCTCAATTACATATTTCGATTACAGAAAGTTTATTTTCAAGAGTTTTGCAGGTGAATGTCTCGTGTTTTCTCCTTTCTCCTTTCTCTTTTCAGTTTATATTTTTGCCTTTGCTTTAGAAGGTATTAACGGTGAGAGGTGCATTAAAAGATTTTTATTGTTTCTCTGCAATGCATTCAATCCATCAATAAATTTTTTCAGGATAAAAGCGTAAGAAAAATATCTTACTTTGCTGCTAATGTAAGCAATTGTAGGAATGTTTTAAAAGTAAATGTTAGAACGCAACTGTCCTCAGAGTTCTTATAACATGAAAACCATCCCCTACTGCAGGCAAGTGGACAGAGATTGCGACTTCCTTGAACAAGAGAGAATCATGGATTACAGTCTTTTGGTTGGTGTTCACTTTCGAGAGGCTTCATACAAGGATGCCATGACACCACCTCGTACATCTGGTGTTAGGACTCCTTCTGGCCATCGCACTCCAACTGGACTTCTCACTCCCACCGGACTTAGAACTCCTACTGGTTATTTCTAGTCATCTAATTTCCTCCTGTTTGCAATTTCAGAACTAATAACTGATGATCTTGTTGTCCTTTTCTTAGCAGCTGGAAATGCAGAGCCTGATAATGAAGTAGGAGCACCACGCCTTTCTCGAGCAGACATGGATAAAATTATCTTTGATCCTGCAAGGTAAATAAACTTGCAGAACCAGATTTACCTTTCATTCTTGTGTTATTTGGAAGTTCCGAAAGCCAAACAAAAATCAAATTTACCATGTCTGTACTTGTGGGCAATAGTATTTTAAGTTGGTCAAAATCTTCTTTACCGATTCATTTCTGCCACAAACCAACGGTGCTTCATGCTATGCCCAATGCCTTGTTTTCATTCAAATTTATCAGAATTCTGCTTTCCTCATTATCTGTAAATGTACTATGCAGGTGGGCTTCCATAAAACTAGGCATAAACATGCCAGCACGAGCTGAAAAGACTGTCAGAAAAGCTGACTCTGAAACTCAGTTGATTGGAGAACCAACGGGAGACATATATGAGATCATTATATTTTTTGGTATAATAGACATACTACAGGACTATGATATTAGCAAAAAGCTTGAGCATGCATACAAATCAATGCAGTATGACCCAACTTCAATATCCGCTGTCGATCCAAAGCAATATTCAAGACGTTTTCGAGATTTCGTTCTCCGAGCATTTGTAGAAGACACTTGAAGGTATGAATTGACCAAAATCTTCCAACTTGCTAGGTGTGACCATCTGTGTATAGACAGCCTTTTATTTCTGGGATGAAAGTTTTTGCAGGCAAGAGGTTACTATTGTAACCTGCTTCTGGAATGGTTATGGCTGCCAAGAATATGCTTTTCTTGTCCAGCATAGCAGTTTTTACCCCTCACCACCATCATCTCTGTTAATTTACACTTACAAAATATGATATATTCTAGGAAAGGTACAGATTAGCATTGTAACCAAAGTTACTTGAGCTTGTCTCAGCTGTAAATGAGTTAATCAGGTGGAGGAACTCTATTGAATTTTATTCTTTTGTACCAATTCTTTTTCTCCCGAAAAGTGAGTCGTTCTTTGGTTTCAGCATCAAATAATATGTACAGAAGGAATTGTAATGGAACTAACTTTAGGGTTTTCTTAATCTTTTAAAGAAATTCTTTGTTGATTAAGTTCACTATTGTCCTTCACTTACCATTGCATCTGCTGCTTCTATCTTCTGCACATTATCATATAATCAGACCTTGTTATTATTGACAATTAAACCAACAGTATCAGTGCCCGAAGTTTAGTTTCCGAGGCCACAGTTCTTCAAATAGGCTGCAGTATTTCATTCCATTTGTTCGGCTATCAATTAGCTGCTTTCAGAATTACAGAGACATGGGTGTAAATTGTTGCCCACTCTATGATGTTGAGTTGGACTTGCATGTCAGAAATGGTCTGTCATAGGGTCACAGCCAGTTTAGAGCCCGCGTGTTCAGCTCAGACATGGCCTGTCAGGAAAACCCAAATTTGGGCTTAACTTGTGAATTGGGGTCTTGATTTTTTTTGTCGTTGACTGAAGAGAGGAAGCATTAATGTCTTTTCTTAATGAAACACTTTCTTGTTGTCTATAGTGCTGTCCACTCTTATGTTATTTGATTTTGTGGTAGCAGCCGATCAAATCTAATGGGATTTTTGATTGACCTGCTTTTATTAATGGGTTGCTCTGTTTGTGATTCATTATTAACTGGATAAGCATATGCTTAAATACATTCATGAAAACACCAGTCACAAATTTCGGCACGAGATTAGTAAAAAAAGGCCTTATAATTTCAATGAAGGGGAGTGTAAAACAACCTTCGTTAATAGTATGATGTACTAAGAAGCTTACTCTAGACAATGACAAAGGAACGTTTGGAACAGAAAAATTGATTGACTACAGCTTAAACTACTTCACATAGCATGCAAAAATCAGTCTCTCAATCTCAACTCCCATGCCAAATTTTCACAGTTGGATGCTAAGAGCAAAACTTCGTTTCCTCTTTTGCATTTAACCAACCCTTCAGGATAGCAATTTCATTCATTACCTGATGAACATATACATACCAAAAAAAGAAAGAAGAAAGAAGAAAGAAGAAAGAAGAAAGAAGAAAGAAGAAAAGGTTAGTGCATCAAGCGAAATACTAGCATTTTATGGAGAGTCAGTTAGATAACCTTGTCTTGGAAATATAAATGTTGAAATGGATAAAAGAGGCTGAGGTATAGGTGGGTAATTGCTTACTATTTCAATGCCCTAAAGATACTTCTTTGTTGAGTTAAAAGCAAAAGAAAGGACATTATGGCTACAAAGCTTGTCACTTGCATAAGGAGGAATGATGAAACATCTGAGTATGGGAAGGGATATGCACTACTAAAGACTGATAGTGACATTGAAAATATGATCTTTGCTTATCTAAGAAGCTTAAAGCAAGTCCTTTATTTGGTTTCAAGGTCGTATGTAAGGAAACGAGAACTTGAATTCTTCTAATTATGGTTGGGATATGGAGATTGCTATGCCATTATCAAGATTCTTCCTTTCTTTCTATCACAACACTCAAATGGTAAGATAGAATAAGATTTAGATAATCAAAGACCAAATTAAGAAGAAAATGAAGGTCCTATTCACCAGAAATTAGCAGGGGAAACAATACAGGCTAATTGGACTAATATGGATTTCAGTCTCAAGATCAAAACTTTCATGAACTTTGCCGCAATTTCTTAATCATTTTCCTCGGTGTTTTTGTTGCGTTACTTATAAGCAAGTTTTCATTGAGTTTGTTACCTAATCCAGCAATAAACATAAAGTAATTATTGAAAATCATTCAGTGGCAAAGGCTTTACCTTCAAGCAATCTTTGGCAGCCAGAGGCTGGACAAGGATTTGGTGGATCAACAATTGGAGAAGTAGATTCTCTGTTTCTTCCACCAGACGGCACTTTTGAAATGCATGGAAACAATTTTTTCTCATCAATCCCTTGATCATAGAGGAAGCCCTTAAAAACATGGCCACTTATGTTCACCATAGCTTGGTATGCAACCTCAGCTTCACCACCATTAATGGTTGTTACTCTAATGCACCTGAACACAGCCGGAGCTTGAACTTGACTCGGTAAGGATTGTTTGAAGCTTGCATCTGCATCTCGACAAAAAATCAACTAGTTTTAGTGTCCGATTTCATTCTCAGAAAGAAACTCCTTGGAAACAGAGACCAAAGCAGAGGAAAACAGAATTAGCCTTGCATCAGAGCTCAACAGCCCCACATGTCTTGATCGTTTAACTTCAAGAATCTTCCACTTAATTTATCACCCCAAGTAATTTTGTACTTCGACGTAGCTAGCTACCTTACAATTTACGAGGAATATAACAGAAGTGATCATTGATCAGAAAAAAGTGGAACGGACTCAAATTTTCATGTACAAATTAGAACTTTGTAGTCCACTGGGAAAGGAAAAAAAAAATTCAAACTTTGAGGAGGAGGGAACAAGAAAGACTCAATCTTGCAAGCAAGATTCAAATATATATATGTATAGAGAGAGAGAGAGAGAGAGAGAGTACCCTGGTAATTAGAGCCATTGTCAAAATTGAAAGAAGCAGCAGCATTATTATTAGAAGTGCTAAAACTATTAGATGTAGTGGTCACATTCTCTCTAGGCCTTTTGCCACCACAACCTCCACCCGACGAAGATCCAGAAGAGCCCCCTCCGCCGCTGCCACCATTAACGCTTTGCCTCTCTCGCCGCCTCACTGCAGGAACCCACGTGCTCTTAACGTGAGTGGCACAATCATACCCTCTGCCTTTGCAACAAGTCCTGCACCTTCTATACTCACACTCCTTCTTAGCCCTATTTCCACAATCTCTACAAACTCTAGAAGAGCTATCACTAGTTTCATTATCCTCTCCAGTATTTAATCCATCTTTTTTAGCAAAACTTGATTCCTGTTGATATCTTTTTAGGGTGGTCCAAGATTCTTGATTGTTTGAGATATTGCATTGGTCATTGAAGGTGTTGGTTATTTGGGGAGAAGAGGAAATGGGCTGTTGATGGTGAAAAGTAGCAGATGAAGAAGGTGGTGGCGCTATGAAGAAGATGTTGTGGAGGCCTAACATGTTTGTATGGTCATGTGGGAAGGTGGTGGTGGTGGCGCTTGGTGGAGATAGTGGCGGTGGTGGCCATGTCTTGGTGGTTGCAAGTGAAATACGAGTTGGGGTTGCCACAGTTGGTGGATTGGATTGAGAAAGAAACTAGTGCATGGATTTATGTAAAAAGACTAAAAAGAAACATAAAATAAAAATGTCAGTGTAAGTGACAGAGATATATGAGCTACCAATATAACATGAACTAATTATACTGAGGAAAGAGAAGACTCATTACAGAAATTGCTTTTGATGCTTAGACTGTGTTTCTGTGGACACAGTTGCTTCTACTTATTAAAGACTAAAACTTTAACACCTTTCTGTGGATTTATTGTGTTCTAGCTCACAAAGGATATGGTGATGCAAAAGACTCTTTTACCTTTGAATGGTTTGGTAAATAATTTAGTAAAGATTGATTATTGTTTTCATCATATAGCTTTATCCATACAACTTACAAGAGAGTCATGCAATTCAAAAAAATAAAAGTCTTCAATTACAATTTTTCAAATATATATATTGCAATGAAAGTTCATCTTCAATAATTACACTTCCAATTGCACCTAATATGATTCTTTGGAATTAAAGTATATTTGGTTGGTGTTTGGTGAGGTATGGAGCACATTATGGGCACTTAAGGGCTTAGGTGAAAATGCTCTCACTTCTAATGGCAAATTGGGAATTCCATGGATAGGCCAAGGTGTTAGGTTTGAAGCACTAGAAGTTTCTCTATTATTAAAAAAATAAAATGTGGCAATTATAGGGTGGTGTGGGACCATCCTAGTCTATAAGTCAAGATTAGAGTCTATGTTGCATTATAGGCATTCAGCTAAGCTAAGCCTAAGCATCTCTATGGGCAACTTTTGCATTTTCTTTTTGTTCTGCTGGCACACAGTCACACTGATGGGCCCCTCTCTCTTGTTTGATTCATCACAATATAATAATATAAAAATAAAATATTTACTAATTTCTTAGTACACAAATATATAGGCAAATGACTATTTAATTCCTGTAATCCGGTGAAATTAACCATTTCTTTTTGACAAAAAGGACTAATTTGTAATGTAAATTTAAAAACACAATTAGCTAAATAGTAATTTTCCATGATACTGCTAAGGTTTTGGAAGGGGGAGAGTTTGTACCCTGGAGAGTGATGTTTAGATTGGGATTAGGTTTCTAATTAAGGATGTGGGATTGTGATTATCAAAAGCAAATTTGTTGCAAAATCTTCATACATCACATCATCTTGATACTTAAGTTTTGTTCATGCTCAAGAGGATTAGAAAATTTCTTACAAGTTGGAAACTTTAATGAGAATCTTATTAATTTAAAAAAAAAAAAAAAAGTTTGTTGTACGCACTAAGGTAGTTTTGCCACTTCCGATAATTTCGTTTTTGCAGTGGTAATCCTTGAAGCCTTCAAGTAAGCTGCCATGGATTTTGAGGTACACATCTAGTTATAAAGACTATCTTAAACAGTGGAATCTAACTCATCCGTTGCTGAAAACAGAAACACAAACACTATTTAGATCTGTACACAGAAGTGTGCATTAGCCCAAGTAATTCTAATAACAAGTTACAACCGTTAGTAAAACCAAAGACCAAATCTTTTCCACTAGAAAGAATTGTCTGTCAATTCTACAGACAGTGTAGTTAAAATCAAAGTGCAATGAGTAATTACCAGAAGAATTATGTTTGGGTTCGTTACATCCCACCAGGGTTATTGTCAAGTCAGAAATATCGAGTTTGAGTAAGCCAGGTCTTTGATATGTCTGTTTATTGTATTTACAACCTACTTTCTTTCTTCTTTTTTTTTTTCTTTCACTGACGAAAAGATCGGGTACAAATCCTGCAGAAGCTAGGACAGCAAGAGAGCTCGGTATATTATATATCCAGATCAACAGGGCATGTTCATAATCAAGTTGCCTTAGCCACCAGAAATTGTAACCTCACTTTTGAGGATGTATACACTATGTGGTTTCATGTATTTTTATTTATGTTGCCCCAAAGAGAGTATCCACAACCATCACAGGAGCAAGACTTACGTTTCCAATGAAATTTCAAAGTTCAAACGTTCGAAGGTTCATTCCAACCTTTCTCCATTGATATGAGACTGAGGCGCACCATCAGCTTCTCCACAGCATCTTCCTCCAGGTTGTCATATTCGGAGGATATTTGCTTTTGTAAGGAAAAATTCTGCAACAATCAAATAACAATTTTTTCCTTAATAGTTAGCTTAATAAATTTATTAGATAATCTCAATCAAAATTTTTTACTACATGACTTATAGAATTGTACCTTTTTTTCTTGATACAACTTTAGATATTGCCTTGATTGCTCATAAAATCCACAATGGTACAGAAGAATGCTGTAATCTCGCAATTCCTTCGGATTAGACTGTAGGAGTATAAGGCGTTCACATACTGCAGTAGTAACGATTTGTGAATGAACCAACACACAGAGAGATTGAGAGATAGAGGGACACATTCTTTGAAAATATAAAAAATTCTCTCATTACATTAAACATTGGCATATTCTGTTTGTATACCTATGAGACCTGTCCAAACTAGTCTAACACAGAGGCTCCGATTTTTTTCTACAGCCTTGAAAATATAAAAATTCAAATAAAGGTGAAATGATAGACTAATAAAACAAAAATCAACCAAGATATTAAAATGAGGTACAAAACAACAATTTGTTTTTGCATGAATATAAATTGTATTAATCTAGCTCATTTCAAGTCCTATGCTGCCCAGTAACCTCCTAGGGCCATCAACAGTAAAAAGGAGGAAAATTTATACCAGATAACGCAAGCCTCATATCACCAAAATGTGCATTGGTCTGAAGAGGATGGTGTATCCTATTATGAGCAGCCTTTGCAGATAAGAGTTGAGAGCCACTGCAACAGGAAGAAAATTCCAAATGAAAATGTGTAAAGACAGTATATAAACAAATCAAAAGCTTCAAGAAGCATAAGGAAGAAAGCTCATTGCACATAACAAGAATAATTGCGATGCAAGGTAGTGTAAGTACCTATATTCGAGATTTTTGGATATGTCAGTCCAATTGGCAGCATGTGCTGCCCTTAAGAATAAACTCTTGGTGTGGTCATATTGAAATGGCCAGAAAGCGTCCTTCAAACTTCTCAAAGTCTGCAGAGAAACTTTACTTTAAGAAGAGAAAAAAAGGCTAAAATCAAAACAGGGTTGATACAAGCATGCGCATAATGTAAAACAATGCTAAAAGATTTATGCATGGCATGGAGACACATAGAAACCAAATAGAAAAATAGAAGGTTGTATCTCTCTCTCACCCCGCATGGGGGTGTTGGTTTGTTTTAGATATTGTTTTCTGGAACCAAGATAGAAATCAACTTCAGCCTGGAGTTGATAGTTTGTGTGTACAACAAACTGCCGAAAACAAACTGTTAGGGGACATATTTGAAACAATGAGGTTCAGGATTGGAACTTTAAGCTAGTAATCACACAGGTGTGGATTCCAGTTTTGGAAAGTCAATAACTATCACTTTTATATAATTGGTAAAAAATTTATACGTAGCTATATCACTGGACATTTATCACATAAATTCCAACAACTCCTGCATTACGAAATAATGGGTAGGCTAAATAGGCAAAAGGCAAAGAAAGTGTAAGATGTGCATTTGATTCTAGGAAAAAAGAGTATGTAACAAGAACACAATGCGGAACCTGTGCAGAGCAAAACGAAAAGTTACCTCCTCTAGCAGAGATTGAGATGTCATTATGTGTTGGTGATCAGACTCCTTGCCCTTCTGCTTATGGTAGCCTCTAGGAAGAGAATGAAGATCGTGAGGGAAGAATATCTCACAGTCAAAATCCAATAGACCCCACAAGCGAAGCATTTTCAGGATTTCAGAATATATAAGTGAAAGCATAACAACTGAACCAGACCGATGAATCAAAACCTATTCAAAACATAAAGATAATTTAAGTTAATAAATAAATAAATTCCCAACTTGGCAACGTTTATACATTGTGAATGTGAAACTCATACTGAGGGGAGATAGAGAGGCTGTATGTCAAATTGGTCCTTAGGAACCGTTCTCCGGAAACCCTGAAAAGAAAGAGCAATTTCATTTAAATGACAGTCCTCTTTCTCCTAAATTGACAACATATTCAAAAAAGTATTGCTCGAAAAGACAAAAGAGGATATATTCATTTAAAGTTTTTAACTTTCGACTGTCCTATTTAAACCGGTCGCATGAATATACAAAACAACAAACATATTGTATAAAATACACACCTTCTTGACATACAAATATGTATCTAAACTATCAAGAAATTTCTCAGGCGAAGAGCTAAAGGAGGATCTATAGCTTGAGAAGTAGTCCATGGAAATATTATCCAATATTTCAATGAAATCATCCACAGGAAGTGGGATGGAAGAGTTGGATAGAAGAGAATCATCCTCAGCTGCTATATAAAGAGCCGTTTTCCCCAAATCCACACATCTATTAATGCTAATACTAGTTCCCCTCTCGATATCCGATAAGTTCTGAATCTGTGTCAAGAATCCCTTCCTCGCTTCCTGCATTAATCATCAACAGTAAATAAAATTCCCCAATTAACAATAAGAGGAATGAGAAAGTAACAGTGAGTACTCTAGCGTGGGTAGCGTCGACTCCACAAGACTCCAACGCATCGTGTAGAACAAATTGGAAGTTGGTCGATTTTGAAGCTCTAACTAAGAGCAAACGGCGTCGTCGAGAGGAAGACGAGGAAGGACAGAATTGGAAAATGGAGGATTTGGAAGGAGAAGAAGAAGAAGGGAATTGAAACAGAGAGGTTATTGTTGTTCTTGAAATTAATAAAGAAGATGAACTCATGGTGAAGCTAAGCGAGTGTTGTAAACATGGAGAAAGATAGGATAAGTTAAAGAAAGTTGCTTTGGTTGCAATTGATCAAGTTGACGACAGGTACGTTATTGATACTTAAATCTATCTGGAGCGACTGAGACTAAATATCAATGAGAAGTGTTCAATTAAACAAAGTCCTGTAATTTTATTTAATCAAGTGTTCAATTATAGTTCGATTAATATTAAAAATAATTTATTTTTATAAATATATATATTAAGAAAAAAAGGAAGCAAAAATTATAATTTAACTATATTAATTAAAAAAATTTTCTAATGAAAAACTGAAAGGTAAAAATATAATTTCATAGCTTAAAATGAAAAGTGAATAAATTTTATTAGTCATTCCTCTTCTTTTCCCTTCAGTCTGAACTGTGAAATGTCCAAATATCTTGGTCTGGACCACTCAACTCATATTGAGGAAATGCTCAATTGGCTGTGTCTGTATTGTTGGTTTCTGAGATAAATCTCATTTTCTGGCAAAAACTCAAACCCATGAGTTCAGAAGTTGAGTTTATCATAATAATAGTAACAGACTTTGAATGCAATAATAACAACAATTAAAAAAAAAAAAAAAAAAAGGGTTGAAATATAGAGATCACAGTGGGTAAAGTATATTCATATCCATCTAAGCAATCTGTGACCAACTTACATTCTGTTTTGAAGATTTTGGCAATGGATATAAACTACAACTTGTTTCCAACTTTCTGTTCAAGCAAGTGCTTTCATGGATAGGCTTGTGAACCAGCTACATATGTTGCTTCGACTGATGCAGATCCTTCCACTTCAAAATCATCCCAGGAATTGGTGGATAATATGACAAAATCTGCAAACTTACCGGGAGATAAAGATCCCAGATCATCGTCAAGAAAGCACGCGTAGGCAGCTGAAATAGTGTGCCTGCCATTTTAAGGTGTAAATTTCAGCATTGAAGCCACAAACAGAGAGATCAATAAGTAGGGAAAGAAGAGCATGGATCAAAGACACTCAAACATTTGCTTAGACTAACTACTCTCTTTGACTAGAAACTCATTTAGCCCCCTACATTGGATGCAGTTGATAGTTAATGAGAATTTTCATAATGAAAAATGTTACCATTGACATTGAAAATGGTGAAAAAGTATATTTAAAAAGAATACTGCAAGTTTTGTATGCTAGGATAATCATAAACCAATAAAGCTTTGAGGCATAGCTTTATCCTATAATCTTGCATTTCTTATTTCTATTCCCCTTTTCCTTATGGCTACCGGAAGGACAGATTTGGGACAACTTTCCATAAAAGGCAGGCCTTACATGAAAAATGAGGATGACTTGGCCTAGAAAAAATGTATCAAGACCACATATATCTGAAACGGCCCAAGAAAGCATAAAAAGTAGGAACTTGAGGATGTGCTTATCTCAGAATGCTTACGCAATTATTGCATCTTTCAGTGAAAGCCTCTCAGATGGAACCCATGCATCTTCCCAACCAGGAGGTATTCTTTTCATTGCTGTCCTTATGCTTCCCAAAGGATTCATATTAGCAACCTGACACCGCAGTTTTCATATGAGCTTCTCCAAACACATAACAACATACTACAACTGATCATTTTAGAAAATATTAAAGAATGAAAAGGCAAATGCATCACTAGAAACGACATCATTTGTTCTATGGTACTCACTGGCCAGTCAGAACCAAATGCCAGCCGAGTGTTGCCTCCAAGAAGTGATCGAAATTTGTAAGATCCCTTTTGAGCCCTATCCATACCAAGCTTTTTTGTTGCAGAATCAGCATCATCCAGTAGGTGATCTGGCTGTTGATAATTAGCAATGTTTGATAATTAGCTGTAATTATAGCTAATTATGCCATCAAGCAGTGCTACACTCAACTAGACCAGACATTCAGTGCGAGGAAAAGGGTTGGACTGGAACCATAACAGAATTTATCAGCTTCCAATGATTTTATCATGGTATAGAAGGTGGCAGTCATCTTATAAAGGTGATAGGATTTAGGAAAGACATGATATCTCCCAAAATAAATGAATTCTGTTACATTGATTGAATTCATAAATTTTGTATAAAGCCCAAAATAGTAGAATCCAGGGATGATTACTGCTCACATGTACAACAATCTGTCTTTGGTACAGATCAGGACCAGTAAATTATATTTGTTACTAAACTGAAAACTTCTCCTCAAATTGACCAAAAGCATCAGAAAACCCAAAAAGTCGGGCGTATTAGATGAGCCAACTCCACCATTTAAGTTATTCTTTATTTTATTAAAGACAGGTGCAAGACTCGTGAGTTCTTTGGGTTCATCAAAGTTTGAACAGACTAAAAGTCAAAGAAGGAAAATAAAATCATAAATTCAAAAAAGTGCATTACGCAAAAAATTAACAACAGAATGCAGAAATGCAAAGCACAATCCACACCAGAGGCTCAAAAACTAAAAAGTGCAAGAGCCCCAAACAAAAATATAAGAATTGAAAGCTACAGAAGTAGTTCTGTTAGAAAACCTGTACTGAAGCAATAATCCCGTGCTCACCAAAACGAAACACTGCTCCAAGTGCCAGATGTTGGGCATGCTCAATCTGAATATCCATCACAGAAACTAATAATGCATTAGTTCTTAAAACTAGTTCTTGTCACCTTAAAAATTGAAAAAAAAAAAAAAAAAAAAAAAAAAAAAAAAAAAAAAAAAGAAAGGAAGATAAGAAGATATTCCCCAGCTAAAACTTTTTCATATTTGAATAACAAACCTTACCCGAAATCTTCTATCCCTTTTTCCGGTTGTTGAAACAACTGATTCATACATATCTAGAACCATGTCATTTGCTTTGTCGCCTATGGCATGAATAGCGACCTGGAATAATTTTAAAGTACAGCTTATACAGTGGATATAAATGCACAGATGAACATACATATATATCTTTATATTTGTAAAAAGAAAAGGAGACACCTGAAGTCCAACTTTATCTGACTCTAGAGTCATGTTGAAAAGGCTCTTGATATCAGTGACTTGCAAGCCAAAATTTTGAGGCTCACCAATATAGGGCTAAAAATAGGAAAAACCTGTTAGCGGACAAGCAAGATATGAAAAACAAAATAATATACATCACAAGTGCACTTCCAGTTCCGCGTATGACCCATTAATTAGTTTTTCATTATTGAATTACATTCTGAGATGTGATTTTCAAAAATTTACTTCAGGGATTTGGTCCACTATATCTGCTGATTTCTGAAAGTAATTGGACAAACTTCATTAGCCAAGCCCAAGCTAGGCCACGGCAATTAAATGCAGTATAGCAAACTTGAGCCTACTCCCAAGTTCACAAAAACAGCAGACTAGATTTCTTCAATTTTTGGCTTCCTTGGGTGTAGTATGGACTGAAGGTTCCTTTCTTCTGCATTGGGAGGGAAGAGAAAGTGTTGTGGGTTTGCAGACAGCCTTTTTAGGGACTGCTGGGAAATGGGTATGCTAGTCACTTTCAAAGAGTTTGTTGCTTTAGGATTCAATAATCCTAAAACAACAAAATAAAGTAGAGTTAATTTATAGATTGTTGAGATGCATAGCCATCACAGTATCAAGACATTGTAATTTCTGATAAGCAAAGTAAGGAACATTACCAAAATTTGGCTCATCCATGCATTGAAAACAACACAACAAACGTTAAAACTAATCAAAAGCAGCAGTATCCAAAGCAAGCATTTGCTATTTCCAGATTCCTAACCATATTGCATGATCTTAGTTCATTGTTCTTTTTTTTTTTTTTTTTTTCAGCATAAGAACTTAGTGATTGGTGTAATGAGCAGTCCACCTAGATTTTGGCATGGCACCTAACACCTTATCCAAATTGCACCTCCATCCTTCAGCAAAAATACACCATCTTCAAAAATTAATAGAATAGGTCAGTGAATGCATAAATAGTTTTGCCCTCACCTCATAGAATAGTGCACTGCTAGAACCTAAAGATCCATCAGCAAAAGCCTTAACACCACCTAAATAAATCCAATCACTCAAAGCACGACCTGTTTTTGTAATAAGCTCCTGGGTGGGCAATGAGACTCAATAAATGTCAACAAAAACACAGACAAAACCCATAATCAAAATGTGGAAAAGTTCTTAAAGGTAATTTTAAGAATTCATACAAACAGGCGTGACCGTGTTTCTATTGAGAAAAATAAGCAAAGCCTGATCCTCATCTTGCCTAAAGAGTCTGCCCATTGATATACATCTGTGCAAATGAGAAAAATATATTAGTATGAAAGGCAAAAAACAATTCAAAATGCAAAAACACATCACAATTATATGATAGTTAATGCTAAGGAAAATTCGGGAAACTTGATCTCGTTTGACTCCCTTTTCGAGAAAACTGTTATCTGGTGCAAAATTGAAGAGTTATCCTACAGACTAGAATTTATTAATAAAAATTTTAAGTGAATAGTGCCCCAATCCAGTTAGAGTATTATCATCATTTGATAATTATAGAATAAACTATACACAATTACGTGATCAAGTAAAAATGTTGAAATAAAAACAGAATATAGGACGTGAACAACTCCCAAGTGATTTTAGTGGAAACCTGAAAGATCCTCCCATGAATGCTCTACTGATGCCCCAGGAAGGTACCTTCCAAAATCAACAACACTTGTCACCCCTCTTCTCAAGGCAAGATTGGTAGCTCCAAGGAAAGCCTCCCTTCTTTCATCTACTGAGACTTCTGGGATCCAGGGAAGAATGAGTTTCATTGCCGCATCAATTAACAACCCATTAGGTTCTGCATTGATGGTGACACCAAATAATTCACTCATAAATTATAACAAGATGATTAAACCTTTAAACAGAAAAAAGAACTGTACTAGAAATAATCCGCAGAAATGTAGATTAAAATAAATCCAACTGAGAGACCATCAAAACTTGCTAATCAAACTTTAGTTTTTCTGCACTGGAAAACAAGACAATACCAGAACATGTTCTTCAACATCTAAAGAATCGTGCTGCAATTTGAAACTAATCTCATGCTAACAAATATGGATCTGTTCAGTGACAATCAATAATAACGAAGGACATTGACTCTTGAGCTGCTTAAAGCTGATGGGAAGATGTGTTAAGCAGTTATACATTAAGTAAACTAATCATTACCTCCATGAGCAGATCTCAGAATAGTTCCACCATTTGGATCTTCTAACAAATTATGTATCCCAGCTAATTTCAGTGCCACTGAATTAGCCAAACCCATATGACCATCCATCCTAGTTAACCAAACCTGCAAAACAAGACTTCTTGTTGAGAACATATGATTTTGAATGCAAAAGTACATTTAAAATCAAGCTGTTTCTTACAGGATTGTATTGCGTAATATCATCAATCCAAGAGGCCACCGGTAATTCTCCTCCCCATAGATCATTGTTCCATCCACCACCCAACAACCAGGTATCTTCTTTCAAATCTGAAAATATTTGTTTGCAGCTGTATCATTTGTGAAGTATTTCTACATTTAGTAATTCAAGCTATTGGACAAGAAGCATGCTAGTCCTTAATGCTTAGGTTCGCCCTGTCAACAACAATGGTTAAGCAGTTCTGCAGGAATTAAGCATTTTACAAGTAAGACGTGGTTCATGTATCTTGCCGACTGACTCATCCTTTCCCAATATTTCACAACCTTTAAATTTCAAAATCTTTATAAATTGATAAAATTGTGTAAAAATGAAAAAGAACCTATTGCCTTTTTCAGCTAAATGAAAAAGAGCAATCCTCCATGAAATACCCAAACAAGTGTAGGACATGTAAGGACACATAAGAAAGTGTCAAACGATCAGTGTTCTCAGATGTCCAAAAAGCTCAATTTTTAAACAGGCATGGCCCACATTTTATACTGTGTTTAACGTCATTTACAAACAAGGATATGTGTTAAGAATATGAGCGTAGGATCAAGTTTTTTACAGAAAAACTTATTTGATTTACAGGAAATCTATTTGATTCTTCTTGCGGCCTATTTTTTCTAATTAATTCAAGTTCTTCAAAACGAACTTGAGAAAACTTTAGATCTCATTAGAGAGAGCTCCAATCTATGTTTGGGAATGTTTTAACATCTCATGAATAGCAAAAATACCTCTTCAAATATATGTTACAATGACAAACTAGGAAATTATAAAAATAGAAAGTTTAGTCTATTAGGATTAGACTAACTAGAATCTAGGATTCTATACTAATTAACTAATAATCTAACTAATTCTAGCAATCCTATACTAATTAGGAATCTACGATAATTTTACTAATTAATATTTCAATAATACCCATACTTCCATAACAAAATGCATAACGTGTTGCATCAAAAAGCATGAAAATTACTTGTTACAGCTTCTTTGACCCTTCTCACAAACTCATCTTTTCGATCTACACCATGTAGCTCCACACGCTTCATCTGTTTTGCATACAAAATCTGAACTCAATATCTATATAGACGACTACTAGAGGAAATAGCAGATCAAAATGTCATCATTAACCAAAAAACTTAATAGCTCAAAAAGAAAATGAGAACTTTTAGCTAAATTAAACAGACAACAGTGAAGAGAATAATAAAGAACCATTTTGAGAGGTCAGAAAAAAAAAAAGGTGAATCACTGAGTATAGCACTAATAAATTAAAACATCAAACAGGGGGAAAAGCTCGCTTCTTTCTTGTGTACTGTTGCATTGACTAGAGCTCAAAAGTCAAAACCAGGTCTATCACCGCCGCCAGTAATCAATATACAGACTATCACTCAATTGACAGTTTTGAAAAATAAAATATAAAAATATAGAACAGCAGAACACAAAGGGACTATAGTCTATTGGCAAATACCTGAAGTCCACCCCAAATCAAATGGACATGGGAATCAATAAATCCAGGAACCACTACTTTCCCTTCAAGATCCAACTCTTTAGTCTTATCACTCGCCAAATCCTGCATTTAGGTAACTATTAACTCAAATTCTAGAATCAAAGAATAAATTCAATAAGAGCAATGAATCAAGAACCTTAAGAGCTGAATAGGTTCCAACACGGAGAATCCTGCCGTTTAGCACAGCCATTGAATCGGCGAAAGGCAAGGAAGCGTCGCTGGTGAAAATAACTCCATTCTTCACAATCAAATCCGCCATTAATCCTCTCGATTCCAAATTCAGCCATTCTAAAATCCAACAAAAAAATAACCAAAAATCAAAACTTTATAATGTTTTTTATGCAAAGTGTGGAAATTGAAGTTGAAATTACGCTGGGGTAAGTTGAAGAGAGGAATCAAGCAAATGGAGAGGACGACAACAATCGTAGCTGAGAATATTATCGCACGATTCATGATTAGACTAAGACACTGATGCTTCACTCGCACACTTCCCACTCTACAGTCTATATTCTACTGGCTTATCAGCTTTTTCTCGGATTCCAGTGAATCTTCTAGCAGGATATTTTTGTCGTTTGGTGTAATTATTGGCAATAAAAATGATAGCTTTATCTACTAGTAATATAAAAACATATATTTTTTTTAAATTATCAACGAAACTGTCACGAAGACTCTTAACTCTGAGTCTTCACACTTCTCAAACCGGTAAGAAGATCGACGACCTCACTCTAGTAAGAAAACCAACAAGACCCGTCCAGTAAGAAATCTAAGTATTATGGACCACACAGCAAGGGCAGTCTTCCTTATAGTGAAGATTATTTTAGTCAAGGAAACTCAAATCTGAAACTTCCCCCTCTTCGTGTAAATGAGCAAATCAACGGATTGCACTTCAATCAATAAATTAATAAATTATAAATTTTCAAGGAGACATTTCAATAGTTAAAGATTTAAGCTTTCTATCGAAAAGTTGTCAAATTGGAATTTCGAGTTGGACGGACGAGTACTGAATATGTCATGAGTCATGTAAAGCTCATAGTTTTGCTTCATCATGGCTTGAGAAATACGACTCTATTCTCCTACGTAATATCTCATTAAAAGAAATCATATAATTCTGTAAATAAAGGAGAAACTCAAGTAAATAGTTAGTTTTGTTTTCTTTGATTCCTTTAGCACTTGCCAACCTATAGTTAGTGTGCGCAATTTGATTTACTTGAATTGCAATTCCAATTTCACCTATAAAAGGATCATTAGTTACTTAATGGTGATATACATTCTGATAGAGTTGGAAATGGAAGCCAGTAAAGAGTGTAATGTTGTTGGAGAAGGAAGATCAAACAATTGGTTTCACAAAATATTAATGGAAAGGCTTAAGCCATATCTCTTTTGTATAGTTATTTCTTTCTTCCAAGGAGGATCCAGTATAGTCTCCAAGATTTTCTTAGAACATGGCATGAGTTGTTATGTTCTTGTGGTCTATGCAGGTGCTTTTGGAACTATAACTACAGCTGCTCTAGCACTAATATTTGAAAGGTTCGTCCTTTCCCTTCTTCTTAACCCTTTTACTGTGTCTTGTTAATGTTAATGTACAACTATATATATATATTGCAGGAAAAATGAAAGCAAGATCTGTGCAGAAGTCTGCTTATATATCTTCCTTCTTGGTTTGATAGGGTGAGTAGATGTAGATTCTCTGCCTAACCAATTTATAGTTAGTTAAGTAATTTTGGGATAAATGTCTGATGCGTCTTGTAATCTATTATATCAGAGTTTTGGGTAGACTATCGTTTTATACAGGTCTGCAATACACTTCAACAGTTTTTGCAGCTGCCATGAGCAACTTAACTCCATCAATGACCTTTCTTCTGGCAGTTTTCTGCAGGTAGCTAAAAATTTTTTATGGTACAGATGCCAAAATTAACAGTTAACCCTCCTATATTTAGCATGCCTAGAAACTAAGAAATATATTTGATTGCATGAACCTGAAATATTAATTTGAAGTTTTATTTTTGTATTTGAAGGATGGAGAAATTAGACATTGCCAAGATCAGTGGCCAAGCAAAGATTGGAGGAACTATAGTTGCACTAGGTGGTGCAACTCTGATGACCTTATACAAGGGCATTACTGTTCTTCAACTGGATGATCACCATACTAATCAGCAAACTGTATCCGAAGTGCACTTAGATAACAAGAAGTTGATGAAGGGCGCCCCTTTTCTTCTTATTCAAACACTTATAGCAGCAGGATGCTACATTTTACAGGTGACTTGTACTAGAAAATATAACTAAAGTCATAACAATCTATTTTCAATAAAGTATTCTAACTTTTAGGTTGAGTAGTTTTTTAAACAACTAAGCATATAAGGAAAGGAAAAAGATGACCCATATAAGACATATACGTAGTTCAAGAAAGCATAACAATTGTTTAAGTTTTGTTTTTCAACTTCTTTTTCTATTTCTTTTCTTGAATATATATTATGCAGACAAAAATAGTGAAGAAGTATCCAGCTCCTTTTACCATCTCCACATTAACAAGCCTAGCAGTGACTATCTTTTCAACAATCTTAGCAGCAATTGTAGATCATAAAGCTTCATCATGGAAATTGTCATGGAATATCTCTCTTGTTGCTCCTCTTTATAGTGTGAGTGACATAACCAAAGTTCAATTACATTAAATCTCAAGCGCCCAGATTGACACTTAACTGGTAATGACTGTTCATTCTTTTTAACTATTAAGAATAAAGGAAAATAGAAACCTTTTAACTTTTGCAGGGCACTATCATGTCTGGAATTGTCAGTTACGTACAAACTCTGGTGATACAAAGAAAGGGTCCTGTTTTTGTGACAGCATTTAAGCCATTCACAACAGTAACTGTAGCTCTTATGGGACCGTTCATTTTAAAAGAGGCATTGCATTTAGGAGGGTATGTTTCAGTTTTATTTTATATATATATATATATAGATTATCTTGTCCATTTGAGCAGGGAATTTTATTCCTTGAACCCTAGTCAGGAGATGGATTTACATTTCTATTTCTTTTGTATTATATAGTGTATTAACAATGAATCTTTTCCAGGATACTAGGAGCCATTTTGATAACCCTTGGCTTGTATGCAATTCTCTGGGGAAAGGCAGATGAGAAAAAGAAAAGTCGGATACAGTCTGCAATATCTGATCAAGTTCTTGACATTAGGGAAGAAAAGTAAATTAATTAGGAATTTTTCAACTCTAGATACATCTACATTTTTTTTTTTTTTTGGAAATAGACACTTCCATTTTTAAATAAAGGGGGTGTTGCCTTAAAAAAATTTAGTCAACAATATTTGATGTATACAGAATAACGTTTTATATACATATTTTTTGTTGTTAGTCAGAAATACAATGACATTACCTTTTCTATTATGTCTTCCAATTCCTCCATTTTTTGCTCTTAAAAGGCTTCAATATATTTTGAAATTGAAAAATTTATTAGAAAAACGTTTCTATGTATCTTATTACCTATTGGCATGCATTTAACTACATAAGGTGATCCAATGCACAAATATTCCATTTTTACGGGACAAGAGGAAGGAAGGTTAATGTACTCCGTCTTCCGCTGCTTCACCAAGTTGACAGAACTAGCAGCGAACTCAAGGGACAGCAACCTTAGCAGCAACTATAAAAAGAAACAACTGGAGTAGGAGAGTCAGAGTCAGAAAAGAGAATTCCTCACTTCTCTCTTTCGAAACCGTGCATGAGATTATAAAGCATCTTATAGTATATCGTTAAACATAAAAGTTATTTTATGTGGAGAGGAACAAGAGGAAAAGAAAAGATTGTTGGGGTCTGCAATATCTGATCAAGTTCTTGAGATTGAAGCAATAAAGTAAAAAGATTAATGGGTCTGGAATACATGGTCGAAGCAGAAGAGTAATTAGTTTCTTCAGTTACATGGAGATCAAAACTCATCTTCCCTCTCATTCTTTTCTTTTTTGTTTCCCCCCGGTTTAAAGAAAACTAGCGCAATTGACTAGCATTGCTCTTGATGAAAATAACAGTGGGCTTTATTTGAAACACTTATCAAAGTTCAATGCGTTTACAGTGGTTTTAGATCAAAATGCTGTTCATATGTGTTATACAGGTTGCATCAATTACATATGACAACCCTCATCGTCTAGTTTAAAAATGATCTAGTTTTGAAGTTGGGATTCATAGATCTGCGGGCCAGAAGTGGCTGCGGTTATTGGACAGAACCTGATAGAAAAGGAGTATTGCACAGCAGGAACCAGATATTTGTCATGGGTACAGGGGGTCCAGCTATCATCCCCACCTAAACCCATATGTTTGTGATCAAGATGAACCTGCAATTCAGAAACACAAACTTACTACTACATAGGAATGGTAGCATAAAGCATAGATATGCTTCGCTATGTATGTGTATGACCATAATCATCTTAGAACGTAGAAGATATTTTGAATATATTAACACGAATTTATTTAAAAGAGCAATAAAAGAAATATCAGTGGTAAGGTATTACCTCAATATCATCTCCTTGAATAAGTTCTTCATTGTGTGTTGCCCGATCAAGTTCTGCTGAAGAATAGTAACTGGCACTCATTTGCATAGGTGGAGAGCTGCCATAGATTGAAGCGAAAATTCCTATACCATTCTTATCCTGAAATGTAACCCATCTAACATCTGCTCTACCAGAACTTTCCCCAGGAACAATATAAGGAACATGCATGTCTCCCACATTTTTCTCATAGATCCCAACATGGGCTGCTGCTTTCCTATCTGGATAACATTCAAATGGTCCTCTACCATACCATCTGATCTGGTCCACTGATTTTTCCAAGTGGAATTCGACCCCCACGCGTGGCAAAGGTGGAAGATCAGAGCTTGGAGTGACATTACAGTTAATAACCAAGTCCCCAGAACTATAAATTGAGTAAATCATGTCTACTTTGAATAAAGCATTCTGATCTTGGGATAAAGAGGAGGAATTGTCCTCACCCCTTGGAACGCCAACATAAACCACCTCTATTTGCACAAGATTATCAGTTGTATTATGTATAGAACAGCTTTTTGTATGAAATTCAAGGTTATCCATATGAGCTGCTTTCCATCTAGAGTAATAACTCTTTTCCTCCCCACCTTTATCATTATCTGTAGGTGCTCGCCAGAAGCATGGAAAGATGCCTTTATTCATAATAGGAATTCCTTCAACCTATCATTGCCACATAATTAGAACATAATTGCATAAATATCTTTATGAGAAAGGACTGGTTTTCTGAGGTTTCTGCTCCCCGGAACATCCAAGAAACTAGTTTTAAGAGAATATAGCACCCTTCATTTAATTTCTACAAGCATCTGTTAATAGTCTTTATCGCTTGATTTCCTCATGGAAGCTTGGAGAAGAAATCAAAGGGCATGAGGTAGCCAAATACTTCCCATGCAGGATACAAAATTTCACTTTAATAGCTCAAAAGAACAACTTCCCAAATCAAATCTTGAGTATTTTTATTTGATTTTTTTGACTTAAGAATCAGAGGATAACTGCTTTTTAAAATTAAATTAGAGACACTTGCATTAAAACTGAGACCTGGAGAGGATTTTGCTATTAGCCTATAATTGCTTGAAAGCAATTAAAATTGTCTTCAAGGTTGTCAAATGAGCAAAGTGCAATTTTTTAGGTAAGCAACTAATGTCATGTTTCATGTACTAATGTTTTACCAAAATATTACACAACTAAGCTTCATTCGAAGAACTAAATATAACATGTCAATTGATAAATGCAATAACACACCTTCCAGCTTTCAATAGTTCCTGTTTGAGTATTCAATGTCATTTCCCAAAAATTTTGTTGGCTGACTTTAGCTGTATTCCCAAGAATTTCAGTAAATATTTGAGCATCTGTAGCTTTGATAGCCTGGAAGCCAATAGGATTCATAAACAGGAAAGAAAATTATAAAGATATTTTTTTGAGAAAAACAAAGTATATTGACATAGTTCTAAAAGAAGAGCAATTACATAAGATAGGATTTCCCTTTTTGGAGGCAATTGCACTTGTGTAGAAGAGATAACATGGCCAGCTTCAACCCAGCATGTTGAATGTAAAAGCTTAGCGGTGATCGTTAAAAAAATTTCTACTGCAGAAGATGAAGCCCACAGAGGATGCCATGGACCTGACTCCCATTCTATATCACAACTGCTCTGGGGTTTCATCACTGGAAGTAATAGAATTCCAGAACCAAGTTTGCATCCATCACCATGGACAGCCCAGCCAAACTCCAATCCTTGTGTTGTTTCAAAAAAATGAGAGTTGGATATCTGCAAAATTAAAGTCAAATTAAGAGAAAATAAAGATCAATTTAAACAGATATAAACATAAGCTGATTTAAACATCCAGGTACCTTAATTGTGTTTTCCTTGAGTGAAACCTTAATCGGTTGATACACATACTTGACTTCTGAAAACAATCACCGATTCTCATTATTCAAATGGATTAGTGTCTTGGAAATGGAAACAAACAGCATCGAATAAATAGTATATGACATAACAAAGTAAAGTTACCATGCATTGCAGGATGCGGAGTTCGATCTGGCCATGTAATACCATTCAGACAGAAGTTCAGATCATTAGGGGTATCCCCATAGTCACCTCCATATGCCCAATGCTTACTACCACCTTCAGTTTCCTTCAACAAACCCTACAGACAACACTCTAAAGTCAAATAAAGTTTGTTATGCAACTTTACTAATCAGTTGATTCATTCCTTACACATCTTCACATCCTATGTTTAACATCATGATACAAATGCACCCATTGAACCATCTGCTTAGACACAAATACAACATAACACAACTAAACACATGCATGCACACATGGGCATGACATGTGCAGCTGCATACCCTTGTAGACAACAAACACTTTGCTGTTAAAGATAATAACTTCTAATGTACGAAAAGAAGTTCAAAAGCATCATTAAGTTAATTGGTGAGCAGAGTTGTATGAGGTGCAAACATCCTGGATGTAATGTAAGACAACATTTGTAAAGATTTTTGTTTGCCAAAGATGGCAGAAAGATCAAATACCTACATGGTATTGCTCCTTTACCTGGTCAACCCAGTCCCAAATGAAACCTCCTTGGAGACCAAATGTGCTATCAATTGCTTCCCAATATGCATCTATATTTCCATTGCTATTTCCCATTGCATGTGAATACCTGCAAGTGGACATCACAAGGAGGCTCAAGTAAATAAAATGAAAATGACAACAGGAATAGTAGAAAAATTTTACAATGTAATCAGGGGATGTCAAAGAAAATATAAGCAATTTGCGCAGCACAAAGGAGGAAAAAAGTAACATACTCGCACAATATCAAGGGGCGTGATTCTGTTGGATCCTTTGCAATCTTCACTATATCCCAAACACGCATATACATGGGGCATATGATGTCTGTAGATGTAGTTCTGGATCCACCTCCTTCATAGTGCAATAACCGAGAGGTATCCTTCCCACGAATCCAACCTAAATAAAAACTCCAGAACAATAAGAGAAGCAAAAACTAAATGCAAAAACAGACACACATAAACACAAAGAAAATTGTGCATTCTCTTTTTACAATTCTAAAGAAATTACATGTCCATGCTATTTTATACTAACATATAAAACAAGATTGAACAAGATGATCAGCATAGTTGTTAAATCTACTATAGGTAAGTTGCTCCTGTCAAAGCTGGTTTTCTGAGACTTTTTTTTTCAGAAAAAAAAGGAAAAAACAAAGAAGATTATTACACACCAAAGTCTTAGATTTAAAGAAACAAGTACAATACCAGCAGCCGCAGAATGGTTAGGTCCATATGAAGACTCATTTCCTAAGGACCATGAAATTATGCATGCATGATTTTTGTCCCTCTCCACCATCCCTATCACACGATCAACCATTGCAGTAGCCCAACTTTCTTCCAAAGTAGGATGCTTTAGATGTCCACAAAGATGAAAACCATGTGTCTCGATGTTGGCTTCATCTATCATGTAAATGCCAAAAAGATCACATAGCTCATACCATCGGGGATGCTGGGGGTAATGACTGTTTCTCACAGCATTTATGTTGTTTTGCTTCATTAGAACCAGATCCTATAAGCAGAATAATCAATTATCTTCAATATATCAACTAACAATAACCTGACAAGCAGAAATCACAAGCGAGAACAAGAGCAGAGGTTGACCTTAACCATACAGGACTCTATGTTTGTCTTCCCAACACGTGGATGATGTTCATGTCTGTTCACACCTCTTATTATGACTGATTGACCATTAACAAGCATTTGTTTATGTGCCTTTGATACTTGTCTTATGCCTACTAGGCATGATTCACAGTCAACAACATGTCCAGATGCATCTTTGAGGGCGAGAACAAGAATGTACAGATTTGGCTGTGGACAAACATGAGCCAACATCAAAATCCACAGAGGTAAGAATACAAAGTAAATGCATAATGCAAAATAATCAGCCGAAAGCCTGCCAATTCGTTGAAATACATCGACTCAATACCGAATCTATAAAACATAACTGAAATGAAAGAAAAATAAGAATATGCCATAAATCACTTTTTAGAGCTAGGAAGAAGAATTTTGAGTATTACTGTGGCCCTTTCATGGAATACAAGAAGTAAAGGATTCAAAAGCAAAACATACTCTATAGAGAGATAAAAGATAGAGAACCATATACACTTGATTTTCAGTTGATGAGGACCTTGATTGCAAGAGTGCAATAACTGTAGATCTATCTAAGGATATAACTATAACCAGAGTGGAATATAGGAACAGATCAAATAATTTAAGATGAAGGCTTATTTAAATTGAGTTGAGTGAAGCAGAAGTTTTCTTGGACAGCCAAGGGATAAAATATAAGAAGACGAAGACAGGCTTGACAGAATTTGAATGTAAACATATGTACTACAACAGAGAGAGAGAGAGAGAGAGAGAGAGAGAGAGAGATGAAACTAGAACGTTACAATGCAATGGAGTTGGTCTAAATTGTAGCACTGATAAAATTGGTAACAATCCACATGAAATGAGGTTGCCCACCTGCTCTGCAGACCAAAGCTTTGGCTTCTCTAGTTTTCCCACAAGCACATAACCAAGAAATCCCAGAATTGCATCAAAGGAGGGAGTGAGCTTCATGTCAGCCACAGTGGAGGAAAGCAGATCAGCAGATCCATCATTGTTATACCAGCTTCCGGGGTCATATAATGCAGCTTCTACAGTGAAGTTGGTGAAAATTTTGTCTTTAGGAGTTTCTTGAGAGCTATCTATTTTCACTTCAACCTGAATGGTAATTAACAAAAAATACAAATTTACACTGTCTTTGGCGTAATGTGTCAGTTTGAGAACAGTGACACAGCAATTGCTCAAACATGAATCCTATGACATGAGTGCAAATGAAGTAAGCAAAGACAATATACTGCATCTAATATTTAATCAATTATGAACAAGAGTTAATGAAGGAAAGCAGAGCAGAACAACTCAATGCATTTCAGCAGAATTCCCATCTTTTTCTGAAAAAAAAAGGTAAAAAGAATATGGTAAACCAGAGAAGTCTAAAATTAAGCATCTTATTCACTGCGCACCTAATCCCATCTTCTCTAGCAGAAACCGAATATGAGATGATTGTGATTTTTACATACAAATGCAACCAACCAAATAATGCAATAAGCAAGTAAAAAGATAACAGGTATATCATCAACCCCATGGTTACTTATAAAGTACAATGACTTACAGATGAAAACAACTTGATGACATGTAATAGTATCCAGACATTCATTACCAATGCAAGCCAATTCATTGATCAATAAACACTAACCTGTATATCTGCAGAAGTGAAATTTCCAGCCAGGTTTGACTTGAAAAAGTAGTCCGCAATAAATACCTGCATATTGATTACATTTTATTACTAAATACCCTTCAAAGCTCACACTAACATCAATTACCCCAACACAATATGACAGAGACATCAGGGGGTAAGGGAGAAATAAAAAGGCAAAATTGTTATTCAATATATTTATATTTCATCATTTCATCAACAATGTGGGAATCAGTAGAACTCCAATATCCCAATCATCTTGTTTGAACTATTTGATTACATAAAAAAAATTATGGATTTGAACTTGCAATCATGCTGCTAAAGTAAAAACCTGTGGCTTGGCTAGAAGAAGCACATCACGATGGATACCAGAGAGCCACCAGTGATCTTGATCTTCAAGATATGACCCATCACACCATCTGAGAACTTGAACAGCCAGAACATTGTCTTTTCCCGAATTACATGGATAACAGTAATTCGTGATTTCAAATTCTGCAGGTAGCCTACTATCCTGACTGAGATAGCATGAAAACTATATGTTATTAATTAGTGCAATTTATGAACTCTTTCAAATTAAACATGACCTGTCACATTTGATGAAGACTAATTGAATCTCTTTCTAGAAATATATGGCAAAAATCAACACACCATGTAATCAAACAAAATGTTTGCATTTACTCTATCAAAGAAGAAAATAAGACTCTCAAACATCGAGATTGCAAATAGTTTTCACCCTTCTAATTGTAACTCTGAAAACATATATTTTTGTTTAATTCTTTTTTTTTCCCCTGAATAGAATTATGACCTATAATTCTCAAAAGAAAAAAAAAATAGGGCAATATAACTTCCATATACTATTTTTTCCTCATAGATAGTTTATTGAAACCAGTCAATTATGACACAGAAATTAATGGTTTTACTTTTTATATAAAAACAAATTTAAATGCCAAATCTAAAATAAATTTATTGAGAAAAAGGGGAAAAAGAATTAATCATGTTCGTACTATGCACAATCCTGGAAATTTAGTGAAAAGCCTTTCAGCAATTTTGCATGGAGCACAATGCAGCATCAAACGCGCAACCTTTGATTGAGGCTCAATATATAATAAGACATTGGAATCCTATACTAAATAAAATTTGAGAATCTAATACTTTATTTCTTCATGAACTCTATAGCATAGCAGAGATACAAGATATCCAATCAAGTTGAATGTGTCTACTTAAATTTGCATTTAGGATGCAAATTAGTTCATTCATACAATTAAAAATATATATAAATATTCTATAAATGTATAAAAGATACAAATATCTAAATGACAACTCTCTTGACCCCCCGACATGTTCACTACTACATGAACTGTTCACAACAATCACCACCTAACCACCCCACCCCACCCCTACCTCCGCCCACAGAAAAGAAAAGACAGAGAAAAGATTGTGCATCGGTTACCTATATCCCACAGGAATCCCATTAATCCAAGCACAGAATGCAGAATCCACAGCTTCAAAGTGCAGCAAAATCCTGCGGCCTGTCAACCAGCAAATAATATGAGAAATAAAGTAGCAGAAAAGTTTGAAGAACAATGGACAACAAGGCATAAGTAAACAGAAAAGATATGCAACCTATGTGAAAAAAAAATTATTGTGCTCAATCAACTCAACTAGGCCTTACTTCCAATCAAGTTGGAGTTGGCTGAGATAGGACAATAATGAATAGCACATAATTGGAACAAAACACATGCCAGAATTGTGGACCAAATATTACAATAAAAACTATCACACCATGTGAATATTTCACTGTCTCCTATATGATGCAATAACATTAAAATTGCTGATGAAAAGAAAAAAAAGAAAGAGAGGGGGGCAGGGAAAGAGAGGACAAGCTGTGAGAGAGAGAGAGAGAGAGAGAGAGCAGTGGCTGTTTTGATCTATGTTATGATCCAGGTAAATGGCCAGAAACAAAAATTTGTCATTTTTAAGACAGGGAGTTCCATTGCTATCTCAGTAAACTGGTACATTTTAAGAACTCCGATTAAGTTTTGTAACAAAATATTGCATGTGTCATGCACTTACTTTCTCCATCAGCTTTTTATGGAGCCCTAAAATACATTCAAAGACAGAACGGGGGGAAGATCAAAATTCCTAGTTCACAGGTATCATTTTTCTAAGTTTACTAGAACTTTTTTACCTTTTAACAGTCAACCAGTCTCCATTGCGGTTAAGCTTCGGTAATGTTTTTGTCTAGTCAGTCTTCCTTCCAGATGTCATTTACAAATGCATACTGAATATGCATCCATGTAAATGACATCATGATTATTGCATTTGGATAGACATTGCCTGCCCCAAGTCTATTTGACAGATATTTATCAACTAGTACTACTAATTGCATATTGATTGATAAGCAGAAATAGAATAACAAAAGAAAATGAGGGAACAGAAAGTGCCAAGGGCATTAATGGACAAAATAATTGACTAAACTGGGCAAAACATCAAAAGGAACCGTACCCTGCCATTCTTCAGGAATCTGGAAGTATGTTCTGTAGCAGCCAGTAGGATTATCCTCAGGAACATAAGGAGGATCAAGTGGGAATGGATATACCACATTTGTATAAATGGGTCGGTCAAATCCATGCATCTGCCAATTTGAAGGTACTGTTGCAATGAAGGAGATGATAAGGGAATCTTACGAAAATAGCAAATTAACTACAGTATCAAACAATCTGAAGCTCAAATTTGTACAAGAAACAACAAAAACATTGCTTATGACTGCTGTGAGAAAACAGAGGAAGAGAAAGAAAGAAATTACCAGGCAAATTTTCCCACTCCGAGTCCTGAAATGAAGGATCATAAAATTTGGCAGGAACACGGGTAGGACCGAGAGCCAGGAAAAATTTCCAGAAGCCAGACAAAGACTTAACAAAAGGCAAGTCCTTAACCCAAAATGCAGCAGAATCAAGAGCAGCTTGAACTGCATCATCATTCCAAACAGCAGACTTGGATACCAATACATCCACTTTATTGCGCTGATACCAGTATCTAAGAGATCCTATTCAAACAAAAAGAAATATGGATTTCCTTAGAAGGAGTTGAACTAATATAACACCTATCCAAACTTACAAAACCAACATCCAGATGTTTTATTTTGGTAGATTGTCTTCCAGGGAAAAAAATTTCAGAACAACAGAAAATCAAATTAAGAACCAAGCCCATATATCAAATTCACCTTCTTAAACTCCATAAAGTGAATTAAAAAGAATGACTGAAAAATTGAACTTGATTAAGCAAAGAGTAACAAACAAGTAGTAAAAAGAATCAAAAAAAGATTGTACCTTCAACAGATTCATGACAGTGCAAAGTGACATGAGGATCTCTTTTTCTCCACTTTATAAAAGTCTGATCTTCCCAAACCTTGTGTCCACTTTCCAATGGAGAAACCATTTGCGCAACCAAAGATGCCATTACACCATAGACACTGCACAGTCAATCAACAATCAAAGCATTAATCTTTTCTTTTTTCGGTTTAATCCAACAAGTAACCTAGCATTAATCAAAACACATCTGCGATTATACATACATGCATACAGCGAGAGCGGAAAAGAGAGTGAACTGAAAAGAGAACGGAAACTGAATTACTCAGTGGAGCAGGGAAGTTAGCAAGGCGACTCCTTTATTCTATCTACTTTACGACCATTTTTACCTCTTCGTTTTGACATACGACGACGCGTCAGATATTTCAGTTAAAGTGGGCCCACATAATGATATGTATGAGGAAAAGTTGCATATTTAGCAAATTATTTTTTATTAATTAATTTTTTCTTAATATATCTTTTTAGTATAATTCTTTTCCTAATTTAATCATTGTTTATAATTTTATAAAATTCACTTTATCACTTCCTTTTCGAATTTTTTTAGTAACAAATTAATAAAAAAATACCGAAATTAGAATAATTTAATCAAATTAAAAAAAAAATTATTATTCTATCCTAAAATCATAACCCAACTCTTAAACATTTTTATACAATTTAAGAATAGTCAGTTAAATTATTTAACTATAATCTTTTTGTTATTTTTCCATATATACCCTTCAAGACACTAAAAATTATATATTAATAATTTCTTTAAACTTCAAAAATAAAATGAATAAATTAATATATTAAGATTTCAAAATTAATTGTCCTAAAATATTTTTCTCCAAACATAAAAAAAAAACTCTTTTAGGATCATTAAAATTTTTAAGCAAATCAAGTTTCATTGGGGAGTATTGGTCAAACTCAAACATAAAATTTCAAAGTTCAGAACTTGTACATAGTACATCGGTCAAAGCCCAAAATAAGCGCAACATGATTTGGAGAAGAACAAATGAAGAAAACAACTGAGATAATAGAAAAACCTTGGAGGGGAGAAATAACAATTTCATTATATTTGCTATTGACATGCAGCGTCAGTGAACAAGACCTACTGTTAGATCACTAGCTTGTTAACAAGAACATTAAGAACTGCACCTACACTGAAAAAATGGGGGCAGTTCATAAGGAGTGATCAACGTATAGTATGAACAGAAAAACATCTGCTTTATATACACAAATCAAAATAGCAGATGGTGTGAACGTCTCTCCTGTCTGAATGAATTAAAATGTACTCCACATGACTGTCCTCTTAAGACCCATTATCATCTCCGGTTCCCATGGAAACTCTATTTTGCTGTTCATTGCCATCCCCAGTTCCCTCCGAAACTGAATTTTGCCACTTGCTGTCATCCCCTGTTCCCTCTGAAACTGAATTTTGCCACTTGCTGGGATCCCCAGTTCTCTTTGAAACTGAATTTTGCTGTTGATTGCCATCCCCAGTTCCCTCTGAAACAGAATTTTGCCACTTGCTGTCATCCCCAGTTCTCTCTGAAACTACGTTTTCCTGTTGATTGCCATCCCCAGTTCCCTCTGAGACAGAATTTTGCCACTTGCTGTCATCCCCAGTTCTCTCTGCAACTACATTTTGCTGCTGGATGCCTCTGGGGCGAGGTCTGGCAAAATATTTTCCATTAAATTCCTCAGCCAAGTCAGGATATTTACCCTTGACAAAGTTCTCCAGGCATTTACGGTAGGAAAAATCCTGTTCGCAACCATCAGTTGAAACTACATAAAAGCACCTGGTATCCTGGAAACTGCTGTGCTTGTTAACCTGTTAAGTAAAACCCAATTTGTACTGGCAATTATACACAACTTTCCACTAATGCAAGGACGCCTTTGAGCATTCCTAATTACAATGTAAAATGCTCATCTGCTTCGTCTCAGAATAAGAAATAAAAGATACATCGTTTCAATTAACATTTCTAATGCATTAGGTGGTTCAGAATGTGACCACATTTAAGCAGAAGATAACCTTCCACACCTACTTCTAGGTTAGGCTGACAAGACTTTTCCAACTAGAGCTCATCGATTGAGTTAAGAATTTTCTTTGAAAAGCATTCACAAACAGCTTTCCCTTTTGAGATAATGATTACATGAAATTTAATTGGAAAAAGCTTTCTATATATGTAAATAATTTATTTCATTCAAAACATGGAGGAAAAGCATCATAAATCTAATGTGGCATGAGCATACAGAAGATCATTTTCAAAGATTAAAAATAAAAGTAATGATAATCTAAAAACAACGAGCCATGTAGAGGCAAAAAAGTGTAGTTAATAAATACATACTGTAAGATGATCAATGCCAGCACCCATTTTTGCCGCTTTATCTGGATGATAGTTGAAGACATTATCAAGTATATATGACTGGTCAGCCGCAGATATCGTATCACCATCATTGTACCTACAAAAAAGAATTTCCTACTAAGAGAATATAAAACGATGGAATAATGCAGAATAGGACGCAGAGAATATGAACAAAAACAAATTAAAGGGGTTTGCCATCAAGTTTTCTGCATCATGTTAGAAAAATTGCTGTACTATAATAGACAAAGGTGATAACCGGACCATACTTATACAGGAATTTAAGCATACAATATAATAAAACATACCCGGAGTGATGCATTATTCTTCTGATAGACAGCATTAATGGCTCAATTTCAGATAGAATATCCTGCTCTAGCGAAGTAAACATGTCCAACCTGTGTCTAGTTACTGTATATATTCCACCCACACTAGAATCATCATTGACAATTCCTGGTGACTTGGCAGTACGGTTCTTACTTTTCCAATCCGGATTTGAACCCCATCCTCTGGATCCTTCAGCACGGTTTTTCTTAAATTCTCCACTCTGCTGCCCCCACTGTTTTCTTTCGCTTCCATGGCTGGCTCCTGCATTTGGCAGACCCCAACCCTTGGAACTTGCTGCTTTAACTGATTCTTTCGGTAAGCCCCAGCCTTGTGAAACATCAGGTGATTTGGGTTTTCCCCACTGTCGCGGTCTTTCACCTCCTTCACTACCTTCGGCATTAGACATGCCCCAACCTGGGGAACTTCCTGCTTTAACTGATTCTGTGGGAGAGCCCCAGCTCTGTGAAACTTCGGACAACTTGGATTTCCCCCATTGCTGCTGTCTTTCACTTCCATCACCACCTCCCGCGTTTGCCAGGTCCCAACCAGCCGCTTTAACTGGCTCCTTAGATGGGCCCCAACCATGTGAAGCTTCGGGTGACTTGGGTTTCTCCCACTGCTGCTGTCTTTCAGTTGCATCACTGCCCCCTGCATTTGACTGGTTCCAACCAGCTGGTTTAACTGGCTCCTTGGATGAGCCCCAACCGTCTGAACCTTCAGGTGGTTTTAGCTTTCCCCACTGAGGTTGTATTTCACTTCCATTGCTACCACCTGCTTTTGGCAGGTCCCAACCGTGCAAACTTCCAGCATTAACTGGCCCTTTAGGTGTACCCCAACTGAGTGAAACCTGAGGTGACTTGGGTTTCCCCCAACTATTGTCATCAAATTCAGCCCTTCTTCCCCAGGCAGCATCAGCATCATGATCACCACGCCTCCCAGTTTCTTCTTGAGCATTTCTTCCATGATCATCAGGCACTTCATTTTTCCTTGTTCCCCAAGCAGACCAAGAGTCTGGCTCAGATACACTTTTCGGAGTACCTCCACTGATATTTGTTTGCCAAGCAGCTTTAGTATCCCAACCAATAGAATGCTCAGATTCTTCTTGCACTTTTGTAGCAGGGACATCAGATGATTCTGTCTTTCTTGTTCCCCAACCCGACCAAGAGTCTGTCTCGGCTGCATTATTTTCTGCCTTGCCATTGGCTCGTGCCTGCCAACCACCTGCAGTATCCCAACCATTGGACTTGTCTGATTTCTCATGGGCTTTGGGGGAGAAGGCATTTTGTGTTTCAGCTGCATTCCTTCCCCAACCAGACCAAGGATTTTCCTTGTCAGTTTCCATATTTTTATCACCACCCCAATTTCCACCACTATTGGATCCATTCACTGCATATGAAGCCTTTTCCCAATCAGCAGGTTGATCTTCTAAGCAATTTTGAAATTCAGCACTATCTTCAAAGGTGGGCTTATCAGAACCAAAATTGTGCTCTGGGGATAGGTTCCAGTCATCCATTCCATCATCTAGCATAAGATCATCAACATCAGCACCTAAACAGGCAGTTGATTCTTCTCCATTTGCACTACATCTCACCATATTTAGAAATTCATACACATCTATGCTACCCTCTTGATCCAAACAGGCCTGTAAAAGAGAAACAGTGACATTCAAATGACATCTGTGGGAAATTCTTGTGAAGCATGACCTGCCATTCCTATTACTAAGACAGCTTCTATAAACCAACTAAAAAAAATGGAAATCAATACCTCCTTATCCCAGAGCACATCAAATCGTGATCCCGTACCCACTGCCACATTTTTACCCCAAGAACAAGATGCAACTATGCTAGATAAAGTATCCACATGACACTTCTCTGCAGCTCGCTCAAAACATTTTCTTGGTGTCTGTCACCAATACACAAGGATGGTCCATTCAGTAAATTGCTCTGGAAACTCTCAAGAAATTATAAAAATAATCCAAGAGTACTTACAAAGAGCGTTGCATCAGTAAATGGTACTTGGACATCCAATGAGCGAGATAATGATTTGTAACCGCCAGAGTTGAATCCAACCAAATTCCCAGCACATGTCATGCTATTTGCCAGGAGAATAAGATGCTCCTTCAGCACACCTTTAGCCACCATTGTCACTGAGGTTGAAAGGCGCTGCAAAATCAACAAAAAAATTGCGGCTTTTCAAATAACTCTATAAATGCACAAATCAACACCAGTGATCAGTACTAGGAAAGTTATCTGCTAAATAATAAAAAACAAAACATATTAATTGAGGAAAAGAACATGGATCAGCCGGAGGAATCCAGAAACTAAAGCAGAAAGAAAAGAAACAAAAATAAACAAAATAATGGCTAGTCAAAAAGAGAACGTGGTGCAACCCATGATTTACAGTAAAAATGTGACATTAAAAATCAAACTATAAGTATAGCCGATCCACCACAGAAGGTCAATGGCAGGTTAAGCCATCCCTCAACCTTAAAATAGACATACTAATAGACATATGAAGCAATTTCATCCACCAATGCTGGACATCCAAATTCACCCATGGCATCTCCCAGGCCTTCATTCTTTTAGGGTTCTCTTCCCGTACAAATATTTACTTCCTTATATCCGTTGTCCTATCTCATGCAATATGCATAAGAAAATAATGGGAGCAGCAAGAAGAGAAATTGGTTTTCATGTCCTGATGCAGATGAAAACAACTGGCTTTGTGAACCCTCAGTCAAGCAGAACGGATGTAGTAGATTAATGCAAACTATGCACCATGGCTCTCATTTTCTGGGCTATTTGGATAGCCTCAGATCCTTTCATGTAGGAGATGGATGGGCTCAGACTATTCTAGTAGACAGTAGATACACAAGATAAATAGAGGTAACATGCATCTACTATATCCCCTATTAAATTGAGGGGTGATGTGTCTGTGTGCACGTTAGAGAGGAAAAGATAATGAACATCCAAATAGTTATCTATAGACTGCTCCACATGCAAATTTAGAAAACTAAAAGCAGGTAAAGAAAGAAAGAAAGAAAGAAAAGGAAAAGGAGAAGGATGATACCTGAACAGCTTGATCAAATGCACAAGAAACTCCCAACAATTCTTGAATTTGTTTGATCGCATATGGTATAGAGCGTGTGGTATCAATCAAATGAAGAACAGGAAGACATGAATCTAGGACAATTCTCCATGCATCACCACTTTGTTTCACAGCCGATTTCTCAATAACCACATCAAGTGCCAGCTCTCCCTGCTGAGTCCTGGAAGGGTTTCTTATCCAAGTAGTTGTGTCTGGACTAATCCAAATAATGTTTGCATTCAAAATTCGATGATCACCTGCCCATTTGGGAGATAGAGTAGACCTATCAGTAAAGATGAAATCTAGAAATCTTGTCAGTTCATATAGATTAAAGGCCCATGTAATCTTACAGCAGAATTTTGAATTACCACATAACATGAAATAGGACCATGGAACTAACAAAATTACATCCTCCAACAATAAACCCTTTAGAGTTCTTGCATATTAATTTTTGGACGTTTGCATTACACAAATTCTTTGTTAACTATGGGCAAGCGAGTGGATTATGGAAAGAAAAACATGAAAACTAACAAGCGAACTTTTGTTGCATAAGTGGCCCTGATGGGAAGTGGCAGAATGTCATCCTGTGGGAAACTATCAGTCATAAATTCCCCAGTGAGTCTATTTTCATTCAACTAGAATCCTGAAGCATACAATAAAAGTTGAAGGAATAAAATTGTCATCAGCTAATATTTAAGCGTAGAAAATGAGAACCATTCCTCCCTGGACTGCTTATCTCTCATTCTATTCAACTTCTAGTTTGTTGGAAGATATTCATACAAGTTCAATATGTTACAAGGAAAACTAAGAATCTAGTTTGATTTGAAGATTCAATGGGTTCCCAGGTATGTAAACAAAGTCAGAGATATTGCAATAAAAGACACAATACTCAATTTTTCTGTTTTTTTTTTTTTTTTTTTTTTTTTTTTACGATGCAGTCAACCACAAACCCAGGCGGGGGGGGGGGCGGGCCCGCCCCCCCCCGCCCCCCGCAAACGACCGAGAAACCAAAAAACTAAAACAAAAAAAGAAGAAAAAAAAAAAAAAAAACAAAAAAAAAAAAAAAAAAAAAAAAAAAAAAAAAAAAAAAAAAAAAAAAAAAAAAAAAAAAAAAAAAAAAAAAAAAAAAAAAAAAAAAAAAAAAAAAAAAAA